>JABUQX010138254.1:0-42500 GCA_015478945.1 Trachelipus rathkii | reverse complement strand
AATTTCTCGGATAATAACAAGATGGAAATCAACTGTAAAAATTGCTTTTCATGTAAGTCCTCCACGACCAAGGAGGTCTACTAAATTGGAAGATCGTGTGTTGCGCAGAACTGTCCTTTCAAATAAGACTTTTACAAGCCCAGAATTGCTCGAAATCTGAAAAAAGTGGCTGTAAAGTGAATTCTATAAGCACAACAATTACGAGACTTGAATACGTTTGAGGAGCTACAGGGCAAGGCAAAACCCCTCTTAATTAACAAACATTCTCCATAAAAGAAGAATCGCCTGGGCCAAGGATCATTTGGAATGGACAGTAGAACAATGGGAAAACATAATATTCAACGATGAATCAACTTTCTGCGCCGGCAATCATTCAGGAAACCAATATGTCCGTCGTCGGAAGGGAAAAGAGTACATGCCAAACTGCATTTTACCCATAATAAAGCACCCAATTTCTGGTATGGTGTGGGAATTTATTATGTCAGTCAAAAACGTTGGGAGATTTCATGTTGTCAGCAAAACGATAAATAGTAAGGAATATGTTAATGTTTTGATTAATCAAATGCTTCCTCGTACTACAGATATGTTTGGAGATAATAATTTTAAATTTAAAGATTGCAATGTCTCTTGCCACAGGTCAAAAATTGTTAAGGACCGTTTGAAGACCATATGTCCATTTAAGTTATGTACAGATGGGGCAAGGAATTAAAAGTTTGGTTTCATATTATGAAAAAAAGTAACTAAAGAACTTGTTCATAGTAGGCCAAAAAGTGAAGAATTTTTGAAAAAAAAAATTTAAAAAAGTATTTAGATTTATCAAGAGATCTTTATGATTAGCAGGTAACTGAAGAAACAGAAGGAACTAATCTAGAAAAGTTTAGAATTTTGGTTTTTGTCTTTATTGGAAGACTAAGTTGTTAAAATGGTTGAAAAAAACAAACTATCTACAAAAACTGAACTAATAGAAGGAAATACACAGCTTATGGAGCTAGGAAAGAATTTGAGATGTAGTGAGAGAGCTAAGGAGGTTAGACATATTGGAAATGAAGCCCAAGAATTACATCCAGAAGGTAAATAAGATTAAAAGTTTTGATGAGAGGATGGCACCTTGAGGGACCTGAGCCAAATATACCTCTTTTTCTAGAAGGATTTAATTCTTCTATCTTATTATGTAGTTGAAGGGGGATAGAGAAAGAGGTTGAAAGGAGATAAAGTAAGAAGTTGAAAGGAGATAAAGGAAGTTGAAGGGAGATAAAAAGTTGTAGGAAAAAAAAGATAGATATACTAATTGTTTTAGAAAAATATAAATAAAGAATGTTATAGATCAGAATGAAAATGAAAATATTGGTATATAGATGTAGAACTTTTTGATTCGTAGAAAAGCTGATTAGTAGTCTTAGCATCTTTGTCGCAAGTTCATTGTATGTGAGTACAGTAAATCTGCAGATGAAGGTAGTTTTAAATTTAATAAAATTTTTAAGGACCAATATGAAAAAAAGGTAAGTGTTACTTGGATTTATTAGAAATTGAATGAAACATGTCGTACTTGTCTGAAAGAAGTGGTTAAAATTAATGGCAATGAGAAAAAGAAATTCTTCTGAACTTTGCAATTAAAATTTTGATTTTTTGAGGAACGATATTAAGATTTTGTAGTAAATCCTTATTATATTTTTTATATTAATAGATTTTTATTATATATATTATATATTGTATATATTTTATTATAATTTATTATAAAATATATTATCTAGATAAATATAAGTATTTATAGTTATATATATATAATTTATATTTAATAATATATTAATTTTATTATATATATATTTATAAGTTATTTAATATTGATATTTTTATATTATATATATATATATTTATATTATATTATTATATATTTATTTTATAATTAATATTATTAAGTATTAATTATATATAATTAACTACCCTTGATACTCAATTTTATGGATTAAGATAATATGACAAAGGAAGTAAAAATAGACATATAAATTGGAATTTTGATTACACACATTTCAGGAATTTGACAGAACTATCTCCAGAGGTAAAGTATTATACATGTTTTTTATATTTTAAATTTTAATTTTATAACGTTTAAAAAATTAATTAATTTTTTGAATATTATATTCAAATAAAAAGGAGTTAATTAATCTGAAATAAATATATATATATATATATATATTATTATAAATATTATAAAATATTATATTATTATATAATTATATATATTGATATATATTACGTAAAAGGGGGACACATTTAAATTTGGGGGGGAATATTGACTATTAGTTTAGACAACTGTTATGATTGTATTCGTTTACTACCTGTACTGTTATGGATACTTTATCAACATCTGCCACTATTTAAAAGAGATAAGAGAGAAGCAATTTTGGGGAAAGTTCTATATTTGAAACAGTTTCAGTTAGAAAAATTTCATAGTTAAAAAAATTTATAAGTAGAAAGTTAAGTAAGTTAGTTTTTTAGAATTTATGTTAGTGGCCAGACTTCCGACTTATCAAAAAGAATTGTAAATATTTACTTCATTTAAAATTAATTAAAACTAACTTTATTCAAAATTATAATAACATGAATAGAATTTTTCTTGAATATTAAATGGTTAATAGAAAAATACACGAACTTTTAAATAAATAAGTAGAGTTATGATAATATAATAGAAGGATTTAAATCACTTGTTGTCATGGGATTCGCTGCAAGAATACTAAAAACAGAAATAAATATAGGAAGGAAATTAAATGTAAATAAATTTGAAATTGCTGATATAAAAAATTTGAAAAAATACCTGTGAAATATATGTGGTGAAAAGTCTTAGCGAAATATTATTTATATTATTATAAATATTTGTGGCATAAAAAAATATTTCGTATTTTATTTACAAAATAACTCTAAAAATTATCTAATATATATAATATTATATATATAATGTTATTTATATTATTAATTATTATTATATTATATATATAGGGAGCGGAGGAGAGAAAGACCTGCGCACAAGATCAGATCAAGAGTCGATTTTAAAAAACCTGAGAACGACTCCGAATACAGAGTCAGATTTTAGAAAAAACAGCTAAGAATACAATGAGAGGGAAATAAGTTTTTCAAAAGTATGGAATTTTTTTTTTTCAAAAGTTATATGAAATTGAAAAAAAAAAGATTTAATATTTAATAATTTATAATATAATAAATTTAAATTTTTAAAACAGAAGGAATCACGTAGAGTTAGGACTATGTCGACAAGTAAATTGTACTAAAAATTTATATTTATTTAAATTTATGAAATTATAATAATAATACTATATAATAATATAATTTATTATTATTATTATATTTTATTATTATTATTTATTTTTATAATATTCTTATTATATTAATAAGATATATTATCATTATAAAATATAACTATGTTTAATGAAGGTTTCTTTTTGTTATACTTTAATTTGTGTTTATTGATGCTTTATTTTTATGATTTTATTATCTTTATTATTATTCATTATAAAATTGATGAAAATATTTTATGAGGATAATATAGATATATTATTATTTCTATAAATATGTTAAATATTTATTATCTATATATATAATCAATTAAATTAATTTATAGTTATTAATTGTATATATTATTATATTTTATATATTATATATATAGTAATTATATTATATTATGTGAATTAAAGTTAAAAAAAAGATCTATCATATTAAAAAAAATAACAGTCATACGAAAGTAATTTTTATATATAATTTAGTGCGGAGCATATAAAAAAAGAAAAAAAAGCTTATAATATGCTTTTTTGACTGGTTTATGTAATTTAAACGTAAAATTAACAATAAGTCTCACTGGTTTTAAATTTTGTTTGAAGAATTGAAGAGATTTGTTGATCAAGTTTAATAAAATAGAATTTTATTAATTTGATTTTTTTTTACTAAAGATAAACAAGGTATACCGAAAAGTGCAGGGTAGGGGTATATAGGAATTAGGGAACTATTTTTCTATATTATATATTAAAATATATATATATAATATATATTTTATTATATAATTTTATATAATTATATATTATATATTTATTCTAGTAACTGATAATAAAAAAAGAAATAGATATTTATTTTATTTTATTTTTTTTTTTTTACTTTGATAACAATTTTAAAGGGTAGACTTAATTTTCTCTTTAGCTATTGAATTTTGTAAAATGAAAATTTTTTTTTTTTTTTTATATAAGTTTACGAATAAAATATGAGGATTTAAAATGTATTAATTTTACGTTATTTGTGTTTTTGAACTAATGGATTGAGTATTTGTGTTTTAAACATGGCATTAATTATTAATTATTTATTTTTGAAATTTAATAAAATTAAATAGTTTTTATACTCTTAAACTATGTACAGAGCGAATCCTGCATAGTGTATCGTGATTAAGAAAGAGTTAAATTTTAGAGAAAGATCTTTTTTGAATTAATAATGTTAAGAATATTCTCATTATTTTTTGATACTTGTGAAATAATTGAAATATTTCTAATCACATATAGAAAAGATTGTGAAAAGAATGGAAAGAATATTAAATATAAATAAGATTTTAAATTAAAATGAGATACGTGACCAAAGCAATTGGAATAGTGTCAAATTAATATAGAGTATGTAATTTATTATAACATTTGTTAAAATGGTATATTAAATATATAATAATAAATATAATTTAAAAAAATATTTATAATAAAAATAAATATTACCTAAAATAAATATAAGAAAAAAGGTAAAAAGAAATATATAGAAAGGTTTGATAAAAATTATTTAATGAAAAATAAATATTTAAACATTTAATTAATTATATATATATTTATTATATGTTATATATATATATTATTTAATTTATTATACAAGTAAAAAAAAAAAAAAAAAAACAACAAAAAAAAAAGAAAAAAACAACAAAAAAAGGGGGTAATAGGTACATGTGGGATATTAGACAGTAAATTAGAAAGTGGATAAACATGAATATAGATGTAAATATATGATTTAAAGATGTAATTCATTCACTTTTATGAATTTTTATTATTTTTTATGAAACTTTAATTTAATTCTTTTATTTTGAGATTTTTTTTTAGTTTTTGACAGTATAAAATAGGGAAAATTTTTTAATTCAGAAAAACATCCACCCAGCATAGCCTCTAGTTTAATGAATTCTTGGGGACAATGACCTCATTCTAAGATTATAAGATATGAGAAAAGGATATTTTTATTATAAAATTGAACAATGGGGCACAATGTCTGTACAGTTTAAAAAATTGCGTTGGGAAATTAGTAAAAATTAATCTTCAGTAAATTTATTTTTGATAATATTTTAAAAAAGTGTAAGAAATATAATGTTTAATATTTTTAAATTTTAAGAAAGATAGGTAGGTAAGTTTTTCATATATCACTCTTAATATAAAATTTTTAAGAAGATGGCTAAAACCTTAGGAAAAGTAAAAAGGCGGATACAAAGGGATAATTTGATGTGTGTTGACAGAATTAAGCAAGTTATTATTCATGTTCATAAGACGTATCTGAATAAAAGCTAAGTTTGATTCGTTTTGGTCAAAGCCGTACGTGTTTTTGTAAAGAACAAGAAAAATGTTAACGAAAGTTTAAAAAGCAATGTTTTTAATTTTTGGAATAAATAAAAAAGAATGAAAATTAAAGTTAAATTAGTTAATTTTGTAAAGCGGAAAATAGGTGCAAACAATGACAAAACTGAAGAACACTATTAATTATGTGTATAAAATTAAAAATTAAGGATATGCCCTTACGTTTTGTGAGCATTTTTTTTCGATTTTGGTTTGAAAAAATGAAAGAAAAATAGAAAATTTTATAGTTTTAAAAACAAATTTTGTTAAATCTAAGATATTATTTAAAAATGTTTAAGGAGATAAAACATTGAAGTTGAGTTAATTCTTTTGGTAAAAGGTTTAGTTAATTTTTGTCCTCATAAAAAATCCGTAAAAAAGTCAAAATTGTACATAAAATTGAAGAAATGTTTGTATATCGTATTGGAAGACTGCATTAAAGATTAGGAATTATAAGTTGAGGGGGCCATTTTTTTATAGATTTGCAGTTTGAAAAAAACGCAGCCGAAGTTGCCGCACGCATTTTGAACAAAGTTCGCGTAATAATCCTGGTAATTATGTTGATAAGAAAAAATTTAACAATAGATTAAATGCAATATCTGAAGGAGTTTCCTTAGGCGATGTTAAAATAAAGTGGACGAACAGAACCAAAAATCGTGGGCATTCAGGTAAGTTATTATCGGATTCTAATTATTATAATCATATATACCAATAAATTTACTAATTTTAATGAAAGTTATGTTAAGAGTGATAAAAAAATTGTTTTTGAAAAAAAAATAATAATATTTATAAATGGATTTTGAGCTATGATTGTTGACACCGAATGAACGTTTTTACTTTATTTTATATATTATAAATTATTTTTTTTAATTAGAAATTGTAACATTCTATACTTTTTCTTTTGACATTAGTATATTATTTAATTAAAGTTATTATATTAGTTTTTAATATATATATATTATTATATTTATTACTATTATTATTATTTTATATATATATATATTATATCTATATATATATGATGGTTAAGGGATTAAAACGTTGTTTTTTTTTTTAAAACACGTTTTTTTTAAAAAGAAAAAAGGCAAAAATTTTTGTTTTTTGTTTTTATTTTTTTAAATTAACTTTTTAACAAATAAAATGTATCTTAGTGGGTATTTGCATCATAAAGTAATGAAAATGTTAAAGAGGATGAACATATAAAGTAGTATTTTAATAAGTAAAGTGCTTTATTTGTGCACTTGGGAATTATAATTTACATGTAATGTCTGTTATTTATTTTTTTTCCCTTATTACGAGTACATAATACATACAATATATATATATTATAATATATAAATATATATATATACTATATATATTATTTATATATAAATATATATATATATATATATAATTCCTTCATATACTTTTTTCCCCAAGACTGTGGTAAGGTGCGTAAGAAGAATAGAAGAAGAAGTAGAGAATATGAAAAAGTACGTAAAGAAAGTACTCAGAATAAAGGCAATATCTGTAAAATTAAATTGGTAAGCTTAACCCAGTTAAGAAAATCAACACTTGCTTTACCAGGGAATGAGCGGAATATAACTATGGTAAATAAAGTGTAAGTCGTTCATAACTTGGAGGAAATAAATTGTGCATCTTGAAAAGAATAGAGTACTCTTCAATATTTGTACTCTTATTATGGTTAAACGATAGTCATACTTTTTAATCAGGCAGGCATAACAAGGTAATAAACTTTTTATTCAAGAATTTCAATTAAATGTTTAAGAGTGATTATAATTTTTACCTAGTTTTTGGCATATTCTATAATATGCAAAAATATAGCAATATTTCATTATTCACCATCTCCCGTTTAACTTTATTCCAAACCATATAAATTTTAATATGTTCCATCACTAATTTTATTAATTCCTTATAAACTAGCCAGGAAATAAATTGTGCATCATTGAAAAGATTTAAACTTAGTAGTATATTATTATTACAGAACCATAGCTCACTACCTTATAAAATAAAAAGGTAAACATATATAATGTAAGACAGGCAGATCTAAAGACTTAGTCCATAATTAAAACGATTTTATTAACAAGAACTCCTGGCCATAACAATCTAAATTAAATAGTTTAATACAGAACTTGTTTATAGTGTTAAATATAAAATTTCAACAATGAGGACCTGTCATCAACTAACAACAATAACTTAATCTTATCCATGTTTAATTTACAAAAATCCATTTTAACATGGAACAATCCTCATATACAAAATTCTATAAAACATCTAAACATTAGAAAAAAAAAAATAATCACAGTGTAAATGTAAATTAAAAATAAACCTAATATTAAATATTATTCTAAAAAAATAACGGAAATAATAAGATTAGTTTACATTTCAATTAACAAAATCTCTTATGCAAATTGAATAAACCAAGGGAAACAAACAAAACTGCTAAACCAGCAACGTCTGTTAAAAAATCACCTTTTGAAAAATTTATTATTAAAAGGAAATATATAGTATACATTATTTTGATTACTTAAGAGGCCTATCCGTCAGTTGTTATTGTCATAGAATTACCCTATTAAATAAATAAACGTTGCAAATTAAAATGTAATAAAATTTATATTATTATACTCATTTTTTATATCAATAGTTTGTCATGATATTTTCAACCTTGTTTTTGTAGTAAATCGACATAATATGTGTATTAAAATACCAAGTATTTTAAATAAAAATACTACATTACACATATATTTACAGTTACATTTATTCTATTTCACACTTTTAGTATATAATGTTCTTAAATTAATAGAATAAATACGTTCAATAAAATATGTAAAGTTATTTTACAAAAGGTGTAATATGAATGAATGTTAAAAAATATTAATAATTCAATATAATATTAAAATTTTCATTACTTGATAGATAAAATCCTACAACGAAATACACTATTGAATGTAGTGTGAATATAAAAAAAACACAGTACTATTAAACTTTTCGATTTAATTGAACCGAATTATTTAACCAGGATTTTAGAGTGTCTTTACAAAATAATCAAGATCCATTTAATAAGTTAAGACACGTACCAAAGCCTTCTTTTGATTTAATCTTATTATAATTTTTAAACATGTTGCGAGGTAAGTCGTCAGAAGAGCTTCCGATATTCACTTGTATGTAAACCATTCAGTAATTAATTTAAAAATTTAAGTTTACCGATCTTATTTATCATTAAGTAAGAACGATTTAGATTTGTTTTTTAGGGTGTATTATTAAAAGCATCTTCTTTTGAAACATTCTATTTCTTTGCGTTTCATTAAAGATACCTTTACTGTGTAAGCTTGCCTTAAATTGTTGTTTAAACATCATTATATAATTTCATAACTTAATAATTTAGAAAAATACTTCTTTGAACGATAAAACTGCTTCAGATTTATTTTGTTTAATGATTGTTCATGAAATTGATACTTGAGAGTTCTTACATAACCATTATAATTATTAATTGTTAACCCTAAAATTATAAGCTTATTTTATCAGTACTTTCAATTAACTATACCATAAAAGTACACTAACTTAATTTAAATAGAACAATATAATCAGTAATAAAATTTCTAAAACCTAACCTGATTTGAACATCTTACAATTATAAGGATCTAATGCTTACCAAAAAAAAAATAATTAATAATTTATTGATAAAATATTAATAAAAACCTTAGTATCACTTTGGACATTTGTGGTTTAGAAGTTTACTTTACACAAAAACAAATATTACGTAAGAAATACCATTCAACACATCCTAACATTCATAGTTTATTATACATGACCAAAAAAAAAAACTGTTTCAAACAATTTCATGTCCTCATTAACCTCTTCTACTACCTTTATATTATATTACTATTATATATAAAGTTTTATTTATATATTATATATTTATTTTATATATAATTATAACAGGTATATATTATATATATTATTATATATATATATTAACTATATATTATATTATAATTATATATAATTATTATTTATATATATAAGTATATATTATATATTTAAAAGTATATTATATTATATATATATTATTATTATTATATATATATATATTCTATATATTTATATAGGATATATATATTTATATATATATACCATTGTTTATACACATTCTAGTGCAATGATATTGAAGGGAAGGGGTATTTGTAAAATGGCTACTTTAAAACATTTAATATACATTAAAGGTATTAAAAAAAAAACAAAAAAAATTTTGGTTTAAAAAAAAACCGTTTTTTTAAAAAAAATTAAAAAAAAAGTTTTTTTAAAAATATAGTATTAATATTTATATAAGTATTTTATATATATTATATTTATATATATATATTTATATATAATATTTTATATATCAAGGTATTTATATATATATTTAAAGGTATTTATATGTTATATTTTTATATATATTTTATATTATATATATATTATTTATATATATATATATCTATATATATTATAATTTATATATGGAAAAGTTTATTAAGCACAAAAGAGGAGCTAGGATGCCAAAAAAATTTTAGTAGATTAAATTTATATATGAGATGTTCTAGGGCTAGGGTCAGAATGATTTTTTTTTTTTTTTTTTTTTTTTTAACTGAGTTAAAATGTTTATACGACATTTGTACTTAAAAGGTTTTTAATCAAGGAAAATTTAATGTGAACCCTAATTATTTATTCTCTATACATAGACGATCACTGTCACAATTCCTTTTAGTAAAAGCAACTCTTTATGTGTTTCAGTTAAATAAAGGTTCAATATTATGCTATTACATATTAGTATAAATATATATTAGATATTAAGAATAAATATTTCTATATAATTATATATATTAATATATATATTATTATTATATATTATATATATATATTATTTATGGATCATAGAGGACTAATGTTGAATTTTTTTATGCTTCATTATTAGTGAGCTTTAAATACCTTTTAAATATAACTTATATTTATTATATTATATTTATATATCTATATTATATATTTATTATTATTTATTTATATATTATTTTTATATTATATATATATATATTTATATAGAGAGAGAGAGAGAGATGAGCAGAGAAGAACGAGTAGCACAAAAGTTTGATGGAGTCCGAACTGATATATATTATATATATATATAATATATTTATATTATATATATTTTTTATATTATTTTTATATATTATTATATATATATTATTATATTATATATTATATTTTTATATATATTAAAAAAAATACAAACACTTGATAAAAGAGTTTTATTGGTTATTCCAAATATTTAGATTATTGATTTATATTGTTATAAAAATGAGTTAATTATTCTATTAGAATTATTTAAAAAATTATGTTGATTGATAGATAGATATATTTTCGTGTCATACAACATTAAAAGAATTTAATTAATACCTCTTTACTTTCAAAATAATATTAAAGAATATTTCAAAATGTGAACTCACCACATTCGTGTATCTTGATTACGTGAAAATTTTCTGATATTTATTAAATTTAAATTAATTTTAGAGTTATTTCCCCTTCGTATAATGGTGTGATATATATTTTAAATACAGTTATATTGAGTTTTTGATTTGTATTGGAAAGTTATTGAAGACTGGTGTGACGTTGATAATTCACGTTAATGCAAAAAAAGTGTAAGATACATTTTATTTTATAAAAGTTGTTATTAACATTTTTTATAACACAGTTAAAACAAATATTGATAATGGCTACAAAAAAATTGGTCAAATAAAAAAATAAACCGTCTTTATAAGAAAATTTTAAAAAATATAGTTTTTACCAAAATTTTTGTTGAAAGGTTTAATAATAAAATTGTTTTCTGATGCACTCATTTTTTTAACTGCAAAACCAAATTTATATTTGAAAGCTTTTTTTTATAAAAAGTATTAAACATTTCATGAATATGTGATCAATAATTAAAAATGGAACTGGTGAGTTTACTGTATGTTTATCGAGGATAATTTTTTTTTTTATTAAAGGCGTGATGGATTGAATTATCTTCAGTGTTTTAAGCATTGTCGAGGGGTCTTTTCAATATATGAAAATGTATACGATATTTCCGAGAATGTAAGGATTGTGTGTAAGTGAAGGAAGATTGTCGTAGGACTGTAAGATTTATTAACCTTGTAGCTGTGATTTTTCATTAAATATGTAGCACTTTATTTTTTTGATTATTCTGTATAGTGTTTTAAGATAGGTTATTTATGATTTTTTATTCTTAGATTAGAGATTTCTAATATAAATTACAAGAATTTTGAAATTATGATGAAGGAACCAAAAGTTTTAGAATTTCAAATGTGATGGCCAAAGGAATATCCAATACCTTACAAGATGGATTGGGAAAAATAGAAATAAATTTTTTAATAAAGATATGGCTTATAATGAAGTTAGAATTTGTGCTCGAGAAGGAATGGGAATTTTTTGATATATCCTAGAAAATGAATGTGAAAAAATAGTTAAAAGATTGGAAACATTTTTGTTTTTGTACTTGTCATTTGTGATTTAAGACCGTATAATAATGGTTAACCATTTAGAAAAAGATTTCGTGAATAAACAGACCGTGATTTATCATGGTAATTTTGTTTCAAAAATTTCATTTCGGTTTGCTAAATGTTCAAATGTGTAGAATTTTTAAAGTTTAAAATGTCATATTTGAAGGAAGGGAATCAATAGAAATTTATTGGATGAGATAATAAACACAACTTTATTAAATATAATGGTAGTACGGGTTTGTAGAAGTTTGGATAAATGATTATGCTGAGATTTTGAAAGATATATTCAAAGAAATGAGATGACAAAAATTAATTTTTCCATAGAGTAGTTAAAATGATATCTTTAAAAAGATGATGCGAAAATAAGGAGGAATTTTAAATAATTTTATGTTTTGTAACACATATTTACATAACATATCTATAAGACTCCCTGAACACTAGTTGCTTTTTTTTTGTCAACACCGCCCATTTCTGTATTATATATAAAGGAAATTCAAAAGGTGAATGAGCTTCTAAAAAATTTAAAGAAATAAAGAATTGTGTTTAATTAATATATATATTTGTATAAATTAATAAAATTAGGAAAAAAAAAATAAATTTCTCTTTATATTCATTATACTTGGTAATATAAGGATTAAAAAATACAGATTTTTTATTTTATACCTTGAGCCCTTTTAAATATATATCTAGAGCTTTAATTATCTTTAATGAAAACAAAAACCAGGACAGGATTTATGTAATGTTGTAGGGAAGAATGGACTGAAGAGTATATATAATATAAGAGAGTGACAAATAAAAAATATCATAATATGAAAAACTTAGGCCATTATGACTTTTGTTTGTATAATTCTACTCTCCTGTAGTGAATGCAAGTCTCATGTATCTTTTGAGTTACATTGTCTTTTAGCATATTAAATATTAGGTCAGACGTCCACATCTGGATTTCTTGTTCTATTCTGGTCGTGAGCGTTGCATACTACTTAGGATTAGACCCTTTTCTTCTGGTATAGTCCAGATATTTTGGGATACGTTGTATCTTTACAAATGTCGTCAGCAGCTGTAACTTTAAGATACCGGACATCTACAACAGGTAAATAATGGCGACTTCTCTTCCTCATTTCTGTCCTGCTTACTCTTGTACTCTTCTGATATCGATCGGGAATCTGCTAATTGTCTAAAGAGAGTTCATGAAAACCGATTAAAAGAGAATTAATAAATCATTAAATATATAATAACCAAATAAAATAAAGTGAAAAGCGTTACGTTACCCTTAGAGAAGATAAAAATCAATAAAAATAATAAGAAGATATTGGGAATCTATAAAGAGAAGTATATAATAAGACGGAAATAGTCATAGGAAAGTTAGGAGTCGTAACAGAGAATATACACAAGATATTGGGTGTCCAAACTGAAAGTCCTAGTTAGACTTTTATAGGTGCGTGCATCTCCATAAGATTGAGATTCCTGAGAGGAGAAGGAAGGCGAAAACAACGATGATTGAAAGGATGTTGGCCTTGCTATTCTCTTCTCTATAATAGGTGAGGAAGTTGTTGGAAGTAAGAGATAAGTATCATCTGCCGAGCACGATGAGTCAGGGGTGCAAGACTTGTCACCATAGTTATTTGGGGCTTATGGACTTTCCATGAGAAACGACGAACTTGTTAATTGATAGTTATCAAAATAATCGTTCCTAGTCATTGAAAGGAAATCTTGATGAGAATAGAGAGGTATGGACAGGAAGGTGTGACGAATGATAGCATTGATCTTCTGGCAAGTGAGCTAAGTGAGAATGTCGTGAGTACGGGCCGCTACATACAGTTTTGGCTATCCCAGTGTGAGTTGCATAAGAGAATAGTTCAGGAATATGTAGGAGGTTACTATATGAATATGTGATGACTAAAGAGAGTTAGTAGAGTTTGCAGACAGTGATAGAGATGCATATGATTTTAGAATAGTAATTGGTAGATAATAAGGTGAGTGAGGATATGAGTAGGTATTATATATATAATAATCCTAATTTGTAGTATATCTTAGTTGGATTTTTGGTTGTAATTTTTTTATAGTATATATAATATATATTATTAATCATTAGATATATATATATAGTCATTTTCTCATTAATTTGATACTATATTATCCATGGGTTTTGTATATATATCAATTTTATATAATGAAGAATAATGAGATTAGTATTTTTTTAATTTAATCTTTATGTATAATATTATTTATATTTATTGTAATATCTTTTATTATATTATATTTGGATATATTAAATGAATAAGTATATTGAAATTATTTTTTTGAATTTTTTGAGTTATTTGTCTATAATTATTATATTGGATATATAGTTTATATATAAATTTCTTTATGAGATTATTTTCTATAGTAGCGCTCCATTATCTTGTGGATTTCATCTTCCCTCTACTTGTATTTCGATTCATCGTCCAGCTCTAGTCTTCACTTTGAATATTATATGAATTTGTGGTGTTATGGTTGGGAAAAAATATAATATTTTTATAACATGAGTTTTTACTTTTAACAATACTGGGATCTTGTTTTCCTTATATTTGATATTTTTATTTAGGGCTATTTATATATGTATGTATTATATATATTGATATAGTTACCTAAATTAGAGTTATTTATACTGTATCTATCTAAATTAGTAAGATTTTGATTTGTGATATAGTTTTTTACTTCATCACTATATTTCTAATTGGTTCTCCGATCATCCATTATTAAATGAGTTTATTTTTATATTACTTTTGTTTATATAATAAGTCCTATGAAAGCTGTTCAGTTAATCAATTGTTTGTACAATATAGTCATTGGGATATCATTATATATATATATATGAAACCAAATCAGATCTTGAATAGAATCGATAAAACTGAATGCATCCAGTTTTATATCAGATTTCTCTTCTCAACCCTTGAATCTTTCAATATCATTATTTTCACGTACTTCATAACTATCATGCACCCAGCATGATCCTTCAGAAAATAATATTAAAATCTCTCAATCAGTTCGTCTCAATTGCTGATACGCTGATGAGGCTTCGTTTATTACTACTTCTTTGCATTTTTTCCTTATCCCCTCCTATTGTAAGATTAGGTAAGAGATACCAGCGAGAATAAACTGACATAAGTATTACTCGAATTCTAAATAGGTGCTTTCATCAATTAATATAATTAATAATTTAGTAATATTTATTATTCATTAATTATTATTATTATTTAATTTTGGTCAGCGTCATATTTGTAATTATATTATTATATTAGAAAATTACTTTTATTTGTTTCATTATTATTTCAATTGTTATTATTATTAATTTTATTAATTTTAACGTTCTTACTTAAAGTTTAATTATATTAAATATTATTATGTGTGTTAGTTCATTATTTAGCCACTTCCTTATTAATAAATTAGTAGTGGGCACGATTTTTATCAAGTGGAAAATATTAAAATAATTTAAATAAGAAAATACTTTTCATTTGATTTCATTATTATTTCATAATTGTTATATATATTATTTTATAAATTTTTTTATTAAATCTTTATGGATTTCAGAATATATATGGTGTGTCAACATTCCTTTGTTATTTAATATAATATCGTTTGAATTGGAAGACCTACAGAATGCATAATATGAAATATTAATTTTTCACTACATAATGTGTGATTTATTTGTGTTACTAAATTAATTAATATTTAGGACTATAATAGTTTCAGTTATTATATACCTTATCTAGTTTTGAGTATTATTATTACTATTTACTATGGATCTATTTTGATTGAATTATAATTGTACTTTTCCTTATACTACTTATTAATGATGAGTAATTATGAATTATTGTCTTTTACTTGTTAACCTTCTTATCTCTTGCCTCATACTAATAATTTGAGTCTTTTGAGTCAATTTCTTTGTAGATACCATTTTCTATGGGCTTCTCTCTTCCTCTTCATATAAATGATTAAAAATGACTTTTTGCCATTACAATAGGAAATATTTTACTTGCTTAATTCTATTCTGGTATAAGAAATTTTATTTAATTAAGTCAAATGATTTCTTTGTACCGTTAACACCACACAGCTCATGAGCAGAGGGTTCAAAGTTTAAAAAAATCAAAAATTTTAAAAAATTAAAAATTAAAGAAAAATAGAGTAAAGAGTAAATAAAAATAAAGCAAAAATAACACATAGATGTCCGAACTAGAGTAAAGTTCAAATTCTTTATATTTCGGAAATTCTGGAGTTATTACTTCCGGGGAGAACCAAGAAACAGCACAGACATCTCAAAGACTCCGCCAAAACTAGCTATATCTGCAACCAGCAACGAAAATCACACAATCAATTCTTTGAGCAGAATAATTTTATAGGCTCCTCCAACGCTAGAAATCAATTTCGCAACAACCATAACATTAAAGGATGTGTTGATATAAGAAATAGTTGCGCGACGTAGAGTTAGTATTAATGATTATGTATATAATATGTTGCATGTCTTCCCTCGAATCTTCTACATTGAGGAAGTTGTGTGAAGTCTGATGTACATTGAAGAAGGAAGTTAAGGAGAGATATTCTCGCCCCCATCCCTATAATTTACGTTCCCAAAATAGAGAATTCTGATTACCCTTCTTTGAGCGTTTGCCTCAAAGAAACTCGCCTCGGATTCGATTGAAATCCGACGTCAAGTTGAATAACCGCATGGATCTCTATTCACGGTTAGAATGATATATTATATATTTAAAATAATCTGAAAGAAAAATGAGAGAGCACTTCTAACCGATTCTTAAGTTCTAAGTGGCGTGGTCAAGATAAGTAAACATACTCCCCCTTTATATTATAGTGGTAAAACTTAACAGTCAGCATAAAGACAACATTAGTTGAACAGCCTTAGAGATAAAAATTAAATAATACAGGCTTCAACGATTCGTGGATAGCTAAACGAGAGAGGAAAATGTTATGACTCGATCCTTCAAAGAGTATTTAAACGCGGACTGTAGGTATGAAGCTATACCACTTGCTTGATGTGGTTATGCTTTAGAGTTAACGGCGCATAATTTTAACTTGCGATAATTACAACTACTTACTTCTCTTAGACTATTTCATTGAACAAAAGGATTATGTAGTTAAGTTAGATTATCTAATTTAGTGAAATTAGAGATGTTAGTGTAAAAGATAACCCAATAGTAAGACCAGCAATCAAAATGTTTAACAATATAATTCACCTTTAAACACACTGTTGAAATGTATTATCTATTAGTAGAATTTAACTTAAATAAAATATAAATTTACACCTCCCCTTAATATTACAATTCAACGAATAATATATCCTTACCTCCCTAAGAATAGTAAATAAGTTGATATACAGAATAATTAATATAATTTTATACGTGTATTTGGTAGTTTTTATTTATAATTGTGTATTTATATAATAAATTAATATTTAAATATTATACTATATATTTATATATAATATATATTAAATTAAATTAATATAATATATATAAATATATATATAATTAATATATATTATAATATAAATATATATTAATAATATTAATAATATATATATTATATATATAATTAATTATAATATTAATAATTATAAGATATAATTATATAATACTATATTATTATAAATATATATATATATATTAAAAGTAAAATCAGTTATAAAATTAATATTATTGAATTAAAAATCAACTAATAAAAACAAGTATCAAAATTAGTAAATATAATAACCAAGTATAGGCGAACTACTACGAGCAATCTTGTCTGCGTGCATTACTACCTTAATACCTTTACTTATTCAACTCTCATACATATTATATAATAAAAATAATAATATAAAAATACATTTCTGTGGTTTTGGGATAAATCAGAATCCATAACATTGCCTTGCATCAAAATAAATAAATAATAATCTATAATGATGATTTAATATTATATATTAATAATATTAATATATATATTATTAATATATTTTAAATATATATTAAATTATAATAATAAATATTATAATAATATATATATATATATAATATATATATATAATATTTATATAATATAAATAATATAAAATAGTAATATGGTAAGTTATTACGTAACTGACGTGAGGAGTAGATAATTCATGTCTGATAACTATAATATATAATATATATATATTATATATATATAATATATATACTACCATATATCAGAGCTTAGGCGCGTTCGCCACAAGTAGTAGGCCGCCTTAAATGGCGCCTAATATTGATCGCACTATCAATTCTAATCAGTAGGCGTCAATAAAGCACTATTAGTAAGCGCATACAATATCTTAAAAAGGCGGGACTAAGTACAAATGGCGCATCAGCCAAAATTAATACTATAATTGTCGCCAAATATAGCCTGATTTACCTAATGTGAAACAGGAACAAAGCCTTATTTTTATTCTTTACCCATTAATAACCTAATATAATAATCCTGTAGAAAGCTGGCAAACTATGTATATATTTTTAACAGTATACCTTATGCTGTTACAAAACTAAGACACGCTGTGTGAATATATATATCAGTGGACTACCTGGAAGCAATAACACTTGGGTAGGCAGAGTTCATATATATATCCTTAAATTCAATATAAATATTATATACCAATGTTAGATAACAATAAATAAATTTTAGAAGTCTGGAAAATTATTTATTAGATCATGAAATAGAATCCATTGACTATATATATATCTATAACCTTATATACTAAGACTTAACTCCATAATATTTTATTAGCCCTTTATATGCAGGTTAATTAATAATATATAAATATATTAATTTTACGATACACCTATACCTATATAATATTATGATAACCTATATTTGATATTAATGTATAATTAAGATGTACGATATACTTGTACTAAACAGTATATAATATCTATCAGAACCATATACAGTTATTTGTTAGATTGAGGATCCTATTAATACAGAAATAACCGTAATATACTCATTTTTTGGTCTATGAAAAGCTATTGTTTTCATGATATTTACCAAATACTTTAAATTTTAAATCACATTCCAATTATGAAGTTAAATATTTCTATAGGACACAATATCTATATTTTTTAATTAAAATAAGAGCTTCTAACGTTTAATTATTGATAAATTAAGTATATATTAAAGCGTTCTTTTAATTCTTATAATATAAAATACTCTACACTTACTTCCATTATTCATTACTTCATCAATTAATTTTTAATAATTGTAATTATGAATTAAAAATCATACTAATGTATTTTGACCTTACTATTGATTAAAATGCTGACTTATGGATTAAATAGCAGAGATCAATCAGACCATCGATTACAAAACATTCTATAAAAACTGAGCTCAACAATCATCACATACATTTCGTAACATTAATAATAATTTAACAGTGGGAGTAATTAAGCATTAATAAGTAATTTAACATATAAATATATATCATTCGTTGGAAATTTTATATCGTAATTTATATTAATAGGTAAATACGAACAGAATAGCTCGCTCCTTTATAAGTTGACGTATGTAAAAAATTACATACGGTCTATCGGTCGTCCTGGTGGTAAATAATATTTACTAATCTTAAAACAATAGAAATGAAGCTGTTGATCGGTTGGTGTTGAAAATACTGAAAGAATTCAAATAATTTAATTATATAAGTCTATTATTATTATTATAACAATTTTTTGCTTTAATAAAATAATACGTATGATGGCTAATTTTATAATAAGTCTGTTCAATTTTTTTTATTTATTGACATAAATTTTGTTATTAATTATTTATTTTTATCAAATTTGAGTTTAGCACTTTTTACTAATTTAATGTTTTCAATTTATTTTGTAACACTTACACGGCATTTTATAATGATTAAATTGATTAGGGATGATGGTATGTACAATCCTTAACCGAGTTACCCGTTACACTCAATATATATTATACGCCCTCAAGAGGCTATATAATATGAATACTATATATTAATATTACTAGGATTTATTATTATATATTAAACAAGGTATGTATATATATATATATATTTATTATATTATATATATATATATAATTATCAATAATTATTAAATATAGTATTTAAATTATATAATAAATATATTATATATAATTATATAATATAAATTAAATATATATATTAAAAATATATTAATTATTATTAATATATTAGTTTATATATATAATATATATTTATTATTATAATATTTTTAATATTTATATTTATATATAGTTTATGGATAAACGGCGGCCTGCCTGCCGGATTTCCGAAGACCGCGTTTGAGATATCCGTCCCAGATGAAACTTTGTGACTATCGTTCTATTGCGTCCATGTGTGGAAATTCTAGTATATAATAATATTTCATTGAAACCGATGATGTAAGTTTTCAAGTCGCTAGGTTCATTCTAGGGGGTAGCTCTCCCCCCGAGAGCAAGGCGTGAAATAAGCGGGTTACGCCGTTTTTTGCGGCTTCATACCCAACTATTCGTAAGACGAAGATTATATAGGTCCTAACTTGACTCAACAATGCTATTGATTATATTAATTATTATTTATATTATTATTATTATATTTATAATATTTATTAATTATATAATAATTATAATATTATTATATTATTAATTATTATTTTCATTTTATATGTTTATTTTCTTTTTATAATAATTTTTTATATAATGCTTCTCTAGTCGTTAATAGTCACTCTCGTACCTCCCTCGTCAGCCCAGCGTAAGACTAATGACATCCCAAAATCCCCTATGCCCCACAGCAGCATACTAGCGACCCTCATATATATATATATAAATATATAATGTATATATAACTATATATTATATATATATATAATAAAATATATTAATATATTATATATATATATATATATATATATATATTACTAATATATATAATAATCTATATATATATAAAAATGATAACACAGGTGGTTTTGGGGTGTAAGGAGAAAATGGAATGTAGGAAGGTGAATGATTTCTTTGAGGAGAGAGGTGTGTGTGTAGTAATACTTATCTTTAAACACAAGAGTATCCAAAGTATACGAGATTAGGTGTAGGTAGAGATGGTATCAAAGTGAAAGTATGAATTGATTGTTGTTTGGTGTAAGAAGGAGGTGAAGTATAGTTAAGATGTTAATCAGTGAGGTGTTTAGAAATGGGATTATCGGATCATATGTTGTTCTATGTAAATTAAGTTAGTGGGCTTGGATGGAGGGAAGATGATACAGAAGGAAGAGGGTTAAATTAAGAGTGAGAAGTTTAGTGAACCAAGGTATAAGGATAAAGTATGAAGAACCCTGCTCCGCAAGTAATCCCAGTTGATGTAACCAGCTGAAAAAATAAACTGGAAGCCAATTGGTTAGCCAGTGCCCAAGAAGTATGTGCGTGTGTAATAGTCAGAAGTAGAATGATACCAGTGTGAGTGGCTGGAATGAAGAGTGATGCAGCCAGGTTTAAAAGTAAAAAAAAGCACGTGGTTGGTTGTACCTAAAAGCCCCAAATGAGACAGTTTCCAAAAGAAAGAAGTGCCCCTTTGGAAGTTAGATAGAGGAACAAGAAATGCCCTAAATATGAGTACGTAAGAGGAAAGAAGAGAGTAAATCAGAACCAAGTTTGAGAGGATGAATGGGGAATACCAAGGGAATAGGAAATTTTTCTGGAAGGAAGAGCCGAAAGGTTGAAATAAAGGGGAACCTGCTCAGAGAAATGAATAGGGATGGTGTTTTTGTAACTGAGAAAATGGATGTAATTATGTTGGAAAAAAAATTGAAAATTTGTATTAAAAAAAAAGTAATGAAGGTGATAGTGATGTGTGTGTGGGTTTGATGGTGAAAGAAGGAATAGTATTTGGGATGAGGTTATTAGCACCACCAAAGAAGAGAAATGGGTATAGATGAGATCAGTTGAAGAATTAAATCTTGAGGTATAGTATAAGATACCCCTGGTGAAATGATACAAGAAGGAGGAGTCTTATTGATTGAGATACTTGAAGTTTGTAATAAAGGTCTATGGAGCTATAGTCCGGGATTTTGAGGGAGAATAATGTCTTTTATAATAGTTGCCTAAAGGAGATAAAGGGAACCTGTAGAACTTATAGGAATTAGTATTATTGAGTGTTATAGGAAGGAAATATGGTAGTATTTTGAGTAGAAGAGTGAGGCGACTGACTGAAGGACCGACTTGGTGAAAACAAGGGTTTAGAAGTGAGATGGTAGATCCAATAATTAATTGATAGTATTGATAGAAACAATGAGGAGAATAAGATAAATTGTATTTAAGTTTTAGGATTTTGCCAACAACGGTATTAGAATAGGGTTAATCAGGAAGCCTCTATGGCAGTGTTAGTGATATATAGTTGGTGGTAGGCTGCTGAATGGAATCAAAAAGAATGTGTATCCGATAGTGAGGCGTAGTTGTAAGATAAAATGTGTCCCAAAAGTGATGGTTTTTACTTAATAGCACCGGTTGAGCCAGGTTGTGTTTTGTCCTCTGGTTATTCAATTTGTATATGGATGGGAGTTATGAAAGAATTGAGGTGGGGTGTTGACAGGAAATGGTGTTAGAATGATGGAGAATGGAGATGAGTCGGGGGTACTACCTATTAATATGCCGGAAATGAAAATTTGGTTTTGGTGGTGGCGGAAAATTTGTAGAAGTTTGAAGAGAATGTAGAAGAGATTGGCAAGGTGTAAGGGGTTTTGAAAAAGTAAATAGATAAAAAGAAGTTAAAGGTTAATGGTCGTGGTGAGAAGTCCTATAGGGAAATGTAGATGGTAGGTAGACAACGTGTCTGAGTTTATATTAGGTTAAATTGTTGGATGGTAAAGTGGCTAGGAATAATGTTTGTATGGTAATGTACTGGGGTAACTATAAATAAGTATTTATATATTATAATAGATGTAGTTAACTGCGTTCATATTATAATATAGATAGATGTCTGAGTTACTTGAGTATTTTGAGTATAGTCTCTTAAGATGCTTACAAATAGAGTTTATATAAGAATGTTAGAACAGATCTAAGATATTCATAGGCTGCTGAAATTCTAATGCAACACAATTCTTAAAGTGTGGCGAGCCGATTCGCTCTGCTGGGGTGGAAGAAAAGATCTGTGAACACTACAATGAGGGAAGGAAAACATGTGACCTACAAAATATAGAGAGCTATGTTAATCGAGGTGAAGAGAGATGGAGAGGAGGGACGTGTGAGAATGATTAAGTATCTGAAACGAAGATTATGGTTGGTTTATAGTATTTGGTAACTATGTAAGGTGAGTTAAATAGAGAGTGTTGTTATTTTCGTGAATCCATGCCTATAGGAGATATGTGTTTCAAAGTGGAATGGATTGACTTTGTATTGTAGCCTGACCGCGACTAATTGAGGATAACTTCCGCAAAAATACAGGGGATCTAGGGAGAGACAATCCATCCGAGAACCGAAGAACGAAGATAGAATGGTAACGTGTAGGCCGAAGCAAAGAGACGATCCTTGTAGGCAGTCGGAAGGCCATAGTGAACCCGGCGCAATAGGTTGGATTTGTGGTGACAAGGACCGAGTAAATTAAATCAACGGCGCATAGGCAGCTTAAAGTACGCACTAGGAGTATCTGCGGCGGCATAGGCGCATAGGCTCAGGCGAGGGCGCACTCAAGATATATATTGTTATAGGAGCGGGGCTCCCAAATAGTCGTTGTTGGCCCACATGGCCAGGAATAACACTTACACTGACGATTACCAAGTGAGAGTCCGTCGCGTACCGTGAAGCATATTAGGGCTGGATTTACTGACTGTGACATGAGTCCTTACTAAGTAATGGTACAGAAGGGGAGGGGTAAGCGCTGGACTTTGCTTTTCGAACTTTTGTCATATGTCTGTCTACTGCTTTCTTTTCCGATGCATCTTACGCACCTTACCACAGTCTTGGGGAGAAACAAGGTAGACAAAGAATTTATATATTATATATATATATATATACTATATATATAATATATTATATTATATATATTAATAATATTATACATATATATCTATATATAATATATATATATATATAATAATAATCAATAATAATAATAATAATAGAATAATACCGCAATCAGGTCATGTGAAATGTAATAATTATATGCCACAGAGCACAAATAAAACATTTACTAATTCTTTAAAATCTACTGATATACTTAATACTCTTTCATCCTCAGCAAACATATGGTCAATCCATTGCTAAATACCTAAAGACTGATATATGAAAAAAAAAGTAATTTAAAAAAAAAAAACAAAAAAAAACAAAATTTGGCCTTTGGTCTTTTTCTTTTGTAAAAAAAAACGTGCTTTTTTTAAAAAAAAAGCGAACGGTTTTTTTTAATCCGCAACCATATATATATATATATATTTTATATAATTACTATAATAATATATAATTTATATATATATATATATATATATACTATATATATATTATATATATATATATATATATTATATTCTTTACTTATATATATATTATATTATATAAATTATATATATAATATATATATATTATATATATATATATATATATAATATATATATTTATAATATATATATATATATATATATATATATACCAAAACGGGAGCAATTCGGTCCAAAATCAGCGGTACTCAAAATGTAAGGTTTATAAAGACTTATTTATTTTTTTTTTTCAAAAAAAATTTTTTTATCCTCTATTAATACACTCAAAATTTGTTATGGTAGTATATGTATATATTAATATAGGATCTAATGTTAGAAGCCGAATAAAGTAACGTGGACCGAATTGCCCCACGTTTGGGCGGGGCAATTCGGTCCACTTTAATTTTGACACTCCCTAAGGAATCCTCATTAAAGATGTTTTATTAATAAATTTGATGTTAGTCGGATTTTCATTTTAAAACATAATGGTTACATATATTTTTTTAAGAAACTTGGGTTGAAAGAAATAAAATGTTGCTGACGTTGCGTGTGTTCTGTACAAACTGCAAAATCGTAAACAAAAGACCGCCGCCTAACGTAAGGAATTTACTTAATTCTGTAATTCTCCAATCTCTTTTTATTCTGTTATTATAATAAACTTAAGAAATTCTTGAGTTTGGATGAGCGTTTTTTTTTTTACGATTTGGGATGCTTTCGTGACAAAAATGAACGCAACCGCTGTTTGACAAAAATGAACGCAAGCTCAAGTGTTTTATGTCTCTATTTTAAAACATAATGGCTAGTTACAATATTATACTTAAGAATTGTTTGAAAACTAATAAATGTGATCAGTTTGCGGTTCATTTTTGTCAAACGCAAAATCGTAAAAAAATGCTCAACCAACGTAAGGATTTCCTAATTCTGTTCTGTATTCTATTTACAGATTAAGGAAGTTCTTTACGTATGGTGAGCGTTTTTTTTTACGATGTTTGCGCTGTTTGACAAAACATGAACTGAATGTTATTAATCTACTGTAGTACTGCAACTTTTATTATATTACACAAATTAGAAATTCCTTTACTTTGGTAGCTCTTTTACTTATCTTTGCGCTGTTGGACAAAAACGTAACGTAAACGCTTTGACAAAACGAAGGCAACTTGAGCGTTTTTAGGGCATATTACGTTTTCGGTTAAGGCAACCATGCAGAACGAAAACTGCTTAAAGTCTGGCACATCATCATCAGACGTATCCCTTTGTATCCCTGCCGTGTTACTCTTGCCTAGTGTTGATCATCTTTGCTAAAAAAATTGTATAGGTTAATTAGGCCCTAGTTGAAAAACTTTACCTACCTATCTTGCTGTAAGAATTGGAAATATATTTTTAAACATTATTTTTCAAACATTTTTGAAAGAGTATAAATAAAAATAATTTAATGGAGATTTCAATGTGGACCGAATTGCCCACGCAAATTTTTAAACCTGGACAATTTCCTCACTCACAAAATTTATATAAAACCATATTATATTCTTGCCTGAATGGACTCCATCACGATTGCAGTAACGGTTATGAACTATTTTAACTACTATTTGGCACCAAGCAATCGAATAGAAGTATCCGTGATCTGTATAATTTCTTAGCAATAAGACAAAAATTTTCCCGATTTTATCGTGCTCAGAAAAAGAAAAAAGATACAAATATAATGGACTTTAAATAAAGGTTTTCATTAACAAATTAATACCTGAAGAAATAAAAATACATTATTTACATCTTTAAAGCTATATTTGTACATCGTATTAGGCTATTTGAGCCAACTGGACGAATTGCCCACGTGGTCCGGAACTAGCCCCAGCCGGACCGAATTACCCGTCTTTACGGCTTATTATATATATATATTAATATTTATTATATATATATATATATGATATATATATATATATAAACTAAAATTAAAATATTTTGAGTGAATCATTTTAAATAATTTTTTCTTTTATTTTAGCTAAACCGTTTTCTATTATTATTTCAAGGTACTCTTTTTTCTTTATATTCTAAAGTATTTTTAGTATATTTTTTTATTTTTATGCTTTATTAAGGATTTTTCTATAAAATATTATTTTACTTATGTTTAGTTATCCGAGATACCATGCAAAGATAAAATATCTAAAAATTTCAGACTTAAAAATTCCACAGATTATATCCGCCAATTCTGTGTGGGCACGGCATTAGTCCTATTCTTTATGTTCAAAGCAGTGTTAAAATACGGCATATTCTTTCCTATTTTCTTTCTCAATTTTGCAATCTATAGATAAGTTTTATGATATGAATGTCATTTATTGGACCAACTTTCGAAAAAAATACGAGACTTTATCGCTAAACATCTATGAACATTGGCAAACCAAATCTCATTTCAAAACTGTCCAACTCGCTGCTGAGCACGAGTAGAAGAGGTCAGAGTCGCACTGTCTATATATATATATTTATAAATATTATATATATATATTATATACATAATATCTATTATATATATATATATTATTATATGGTTAAATCCAGTTTAAAACAACAAAGTCATCTCAATCCATATCTCAAGAAACTACTAGCTAAAGGGAAAAAGGAATTACATTGTTGAAATCCTAGGCTAACAATTTTATTGCGGACACTGTAGATAAAAAAAAAAAAAAAAAAACAACTCCTTTCAACTCCAATAGCTACAGCGAAAAAGGAGTACATTTTTGGAATCCTGTAAAAATTTTTAGGAAAATGTAAAAAAAAAAATAAAAAAAATAAATAGCTTTGGCCATCCATTTGGAGCACGGGATAGTATATATTATATACATTATATATATCATATATATATTATATATTAATATACTATATATAATTTATATATATTTATATAATTATATATAGTATATATTATATATAGTTCCCCGGAAGGCCGAGAGACCCGACTACTGCCATCGGTGCGGTTTACCCTATGGTATCTCTTTAGTTAAAAAAAGCTAAATTAATATACAGTCTATCTATTTTTAACGATGAACCAATATAAAGGTCTCTAAAAGCGCTCTTTTCTCCATTCCTCTAATTCTGCGCGCGGAATTTTATCTTTATTTTTTATTTTTTTTACGCGCGCCCTGACACGAGTGTGATTAAAATTTCCAAAAATTTCCTTTTTATAATTTTTCTGTCTTCGGGTTTTTTTTATACTTTCGCACTAAAGCTGACCAGCATCTTCAGCAATGTTTCCTGTTTCCCGGTAAGCGTGTTGTAGTTTTTGAGTATGGATTGACGATAATTTTGGTTTTTAAACTTGATCACATATATATTATATATTAGCTAGTATATTAATAACTATATAGTACTTATATATATATATATATATATATTATAATATTATATATAATATATATAATATATATATATATATATTATTATATATGATTATATATATTATATATATATATATATATATATAATAGTCAGCCTCCGAACATTCATTCTCCATGTTCATATAAAGATAATTAGGATAATAAGGATAATAAGAAATAGATAATAATAATAGATAAATAATAATAATTAATAATTAATATAATAAATAATAATAATAATAATATTATTCATTATTATTTATTATTTATTTTTATTTTATTTTATTATTATCATTATTATTATTATTATTATTCATTAATAATAATAAATATATAATAATATAATAATAATATAATATAATATTTATTTTATATATTTATTATTATTATTATTAATTGTCATAATTTAATTATAATATTGTAAATTTTTTTTATGTCAAAAAGTTTACGTGTGCGTACCATAGCGCTACTCGTATATAAAGTCCTAAGTTGTGTTAAAAAGTGTAAATGATTATTATATTAGAAATTATTAAAATTTATTTTGTCATAATTCTTTTTTTTACCCAGCTTCAATGTTATATTAGCATATCAACGAGAAATAAAAGTTCATCTTAATTTTGGAAAAAATTTACGTTTCATTTTCATGGGCCAAAAATTAACTTAATATCGACTCTTGGAGTCGGAAGTCGGGAGTCAATTGTTTGTAAAATCGCTATGGATCGGAGTCGGGAGTCGATTTATTTTTTTTCCGACTCCCCATCCTGATATATTATATATATAATATATATAAATATATATACTATTATATTATATAATTATTAATATATTATATATATATATATATATATACGGTATTTTAATTAATTATATATTAATTATATATTATTATATATATATATATAATATTTATATATATATATATTTGGCGCTAAGACGTTTACGCAGCATAGATTTGGCACAGATTGTGGCCAATTTTGTAATTATGCAGCATGCAAAAAGGGTATTGGACCATTGTAAGGGGTGCTCGGCCGCTGGGGATGGCGGGGGGGGCATGGAGGGTTTCAGGCTATTCAGCTCGGCATGTGAATCCTGCATGAGAGCTTGTGTACTCTTACTTATTATATTTTAGAATTTCGGTATTGTTTCTAATTTGAATCAGTTCATATTCGAAAAAAATATTCTTAAGTGGTCAAAAAAATTCTCTAAGTTCAGAAAAGTTTAAGTTAAGTTAGTTTTTAAGAAAATTCTTTAAGTGGCAACTTTACATAATTATTTATTCGAACTTAAAGATTTTGCTTAAAAAAACTTAACTTAACTAACTTTCTTCTAGACTTTCCATATCGAATTAGAGAAATGTTTCATAAAATATGAACTGATTCAAATATTAGAACTTTCCCCAAAATCTATATGCTCCTTCATCGCTGACATTATCATGTGCGAGGTTGATAAAAGATGCCATATCAGTACAGTATGTAAACGAATACAAATCATAACAGATGACGTAATAAGAGGTCATAGGGCCCCCCGCAAAAGTGGAAATGGGGCCCCTTGGACCGTATAAAATATTATATTATATATATTATATATATATATATATATATAATATATTAATAGTATATTTATAATATATATATATTATATATATATCTTTATTTATCGATTGTCTCTTTTTTATCGGGTGAAATTGAGATTTTGCGATAAAAGAATGACTTTTGGAAACAGTATATAAAATGAGTATCAAATGTCTCTTTAAAATCAGAAAACTGTGATTAGACTTGTTCACTTTCTTTGTCATAAATTTAATCAATTCTTCAAAACATCGTTTTTAACATTTGCTTTCAAAGTCTTCCCCGTTCAACTTTACTCTAAATATCTTAATTATCCCCTTCTCGCAGGAAAGATGAGTCATCAATGTGAGTTTAATCTGATTATATTAATAGCTATACATAATTATTATTATATATATTTATATAATAATATATAATATTTTATTATATATATATATACTTATATATATATATAATATATATATTATCATATACGGTATAGTATATATATATATATAAATATAATATATATATATATTATATATTATACTATATTAAATATAGTTATATATTATATAGCATATACCGTATATCTTATATAGATATATTATATATATATATATATATATATATTATAATATATTAATTATACTGTATAAATAAATATATATTATGTATATTATATTATATATATATTTATGTAATATAAAAAGAACTTAAGAAATAGAAATATTAACTACAAAAAATTACTTGAACGTCTCGTCATAAAAATACAAAAGGCTTATGCGATACGCTTTTATTAAGAGTGTATTCTAAAAACGTCCTTTGTCATTCCCATGTATATTAACCACTTTCTTTCAGATTCAAGAGACGATGTATTTTGAAGCTAAGAAAGCCAATAACTTAGCCCTTGTTTGTGTTCAATATATTCCATATATAAAAAAGTTTTTATTAACTGTTCACATATTTTGAAAACATACCTCTTCAGATGTAGGCATTAAGTTACGTAACGTCACATACAACTGTTAACTGCTGTACAAAGTAGTAAGTACAGCGAAGTGTTTCTACGAATAAAGTTTGTAAATTTTAATTAAGTTGACCAGATATTTTCTCCTTTTCATTTCTGTACTCAAAGAATTAATGGTCTTTTAAGGTGTTAATGTCAATTACAACCGAAAGAATACAATCGTTTTCTTTCTTACATTTAGCCTTTTCCTTGCACTTTCATTTTTTTCTGTTTGCTGCAAGCCAAGAATCGGAAATATCATAATATGTTCATGCTAATTGAAACGAGAGTAGTACTCTGTCATTTTTAATCATTAACAAGAAATTTATTGAAACTTATTTAAGGCTTTCAATGGTCATTCAGATTTTTTCATAAGATAAAAGCTCATCAAAACTTTTTAATCTGTATTTGACTATATCAGGATTTAATTTTTGCTTCACATCAGGGTCCTCGTAGCTTCCATTTCCGTAGCTTCTCTCACTACATCCTCAAATTTGTGTCCTAGCTCACATAAGCTTGATTTTGCTTTGTGCCAATAGGATGAGCTGCTTTCTGGAAGATCTGTATTTGTATTTCATGCCAACATTTTTGAGACAAACATGACTGGATGCTCCAATTAAAGACGAGAAAATAAACTCAAAATTTTCAACTTTTTATTTTGAGATACCAAAGGCTTCGTTTCTTTCACTTGACTTCTTACTCATAAAATCACTTTGAGATAAGAACTGCGAAATACTTTTGAAATTGTCTTTGTAACTTGCCGTAGTAGGAATCAATACTTGGCATGACTACCTTTCAGTTTTGGAACAATTTCTTTTAGTGTTTTGTGACGCAGTCAGTATGGGTTGAACAGCTGGTTAATTCACTTCCAAACCGAGTGTCTTGTTCTAGAACATGAAAATTCAACAATATATACTTTTTCCACACCATCTAGGAAAAAATTTTTTATGTAAGAAAGACATTATATCTTTTATAGAATCAATGAATAGTTACTTAAATTTTTAATTATGAGCTGCACAATGAATGTATTCTGCGTTTGAAACAATTTTCTTTATACGAGCGTGAATCACTAAAATTTCCTCATCATATGCAAATGTCTGCCATCATAGTGCCTTATTCACCTCTGATTTTCTAATTTTAATGTTGTGTTTATCTAATACCCTTAAATAGTGTAATTTCAAAGTTTTCGCACTGTGCTCTGTTATGTTATATAAAACCACAAATTTTTCTTCAATTATAAAACTTCGATATTGAGTTGGCTGCAAGGCTATTTTGACATATCCTGCATCATATCACTTATTGATCTGCTTCTGGAAATTCATGGTAGTTTCTACAATTAAGAAAAGAAAAAAGGCTGCTGTTTAATCCCAAAAAATTTTCTCGAGCACACTAGCACTTAATAGAGATTTATTCAGAGGGTTCTTAGAGTATTTAATTTTTTTCGTTGATAATGCTGATTTAAGGTAAACGGATCATATCGAAGAAGCATAGTCAATAATATTTCCAAAAAGGCCGGGCTAATAGCAAACAATATACAACCTGGATGATATGACTTGATTGAAATAGTGTGGTTACATCAACAAAGGAAAATCGAATATAAATAATATTGCTTCCAATTCTTGCCTCGACATTTACCACGCGCAAACATGGGTTAATGGTAAACTCTAACTTGTAATTCACAAATGCAATCCCAGTGTAGATTTAAGTCATCAACTGGCCGTTATGAAATGAAGAAAGTACTTTGGCTATACTTTATAGACTATAAATTTATTAATGACATGGCACAATGAGAACTTATTCTCATTTCGTCCATCGAAGACAACATATGAGAATTTGCATCAATATCACTGGAAAAATTTGCTATTTACATTTCAGCTATAACAACCAGCATGGTTCCAATAAAAACTCCATGTGAGGTAGGAGAATAGTCCATAACCATAAATTGGATCATATTTTATTTTGCGCACCGTTGCCTATGTAAAATAAAATTCCGCTGCGAAAGAATACTTTGTTCTTCTCCTGTCCTATGTTTTTGGTAAATGAGTCATGAGGCGTATATGGTTGGCGTATATAATTTTCTCTAAAAACTTATTTTCAAGCTTGGTGTTTTCGTTCTATTTTTTCCTGATATTTGTTCATCCTATCAACTTGGTTACATCAAGACCATACAAAATTCTACTTCAACACGGACACATGTAATCCTACCTTTTTCTGGGCTCGACATGTAGCTTTTTAAGCTAGGTGACAATAATTATCACGCTACTAGTTAGAATGCAAAAGACAAATATGAAATCAACTACGTATAATACGTTCTCTATCAAGCTAAGTATACTCTTGATCTTTTATCATACCATATCAACCTTATTTCTCAATTTTCGCTCTCTTTAAAACAGAAATCAATTTTCAATAAGAGATCTTTTTGCTCCTTCAGAATAATATATTCTAATATTTTCCATTTTAAATTTCCCGGGAAATCAAAGTACCGTGAATAACTCCCATTTATGACAGGCATCTTTTTAAAAAGAAAAAGTGCCATAGATTTATGTTCACCAGTACAGACAACAACGTAAATTGGTGTGGGGAGAGCGGGGGGGGGGGGTTTTGATTTACTGAGCAGAAACCTTTTCTGTTATAGAGTGTCATAAATTGGAATACACCACTGCTATGCACTTAAGATTATAAGCGGACATGTGTGGGAACTCTATATTATAAATAGTGGAATTAGTCTTATAAATTTTATATTTACTCATGAAAAATTATTAAGAAAAAAAGAAATAAAAGTGAGTATATATATTTATGAAGATTAATTAATTAATTAAATTAGTTTTATAACTTACTGGAGTTTAAAGATTTTTTAATAAATTGCACTGTCATATTAATTTTTTATAATATATGATACATTAATTATTACATATAATATTTGTTTTTTATAATTAATACCAAAAGAAATAATTAGAGTGTCATAGATATTAGTTTCATCATGACTAATTTTGATCGTGATATAACTATTTGTTAACCCTGCTTTCGAAATTTTTGGGCCCCTTTACCCTGCGTGGTTCCCATCAAACACCCCAGCACCGGGTGGGTAACTGCAGGTGAGCTGTTTAGTTTAGCGCCCTGTATTACATTATAAATAATAAACTGACTCTACTAATTAACTAAAATGACTAATAAATATAATGACTAGTTTTGAAAAAAATTAAAATGCAAATACTCACAATAAATGTTTGTCGAGCCCGGCTGCGGTATGTCCCCGTTTTTTGTATCATTCTTTTTAGGATGAGACTCTGTTATAATAAGTCTAATAACGAATTAGGATTCCCCTATTTTTTACAATTCTAAATCTTTACAGAGTTATTATTTTAGACAAAGACATTACATAGACTTTGATGCACCCAGATACACAGTGTATAAATTAATATTATAATTACATGAAATTATATGAACATAAAATGGGTTAATATCAAAAATAACATTATTATGAAAGAGTTTATTGACCCCGTGTGTCAAAATTTTCACATACCTAGAATATTTTAAAGAACAGCGGTTTTTAATAATACAAGACAAGTATGTGCTTGAAATAATGCTAATAAAACCTTAATTTGACTCTGCTTGTTCCTATGCTATTTGCTTTCATTCGAAGGAGCAGAGCATTTAACACTTACGCTCTGAAAAGCAGAACTATATTAAAAAACGGTCGTAAACGCGTTTCATAATTGAACCTAAAAAATTTGGTGTATTTTAATTAATAAATTATTGATAGTATATTCTTTATATACCGCATTTAGTTGTCTATTATTATAATAATTAAAATATATGTAATTGATTATCGCCTTTCTTAATAATAATACTAATTCAGAGGCTTTAATGTCCCCTTTTGTCTTAAAATTGGGATCTGGACCCATGTTTGTATATAATTACCTGTTTTACAGAATATATTAGAATTACATAGTCATCGGTATTAATTATTATATTTATTTAATTCACACTGGATTTACTTACTTATATCTTCCGAGGGTAATTATCCATAGTAGGAAAATAATGGTACCTGTAAATATATCCATACAGGGAAAATTAAAATAATAAGATTGTAAAACACAAATCCCTAAGCTAGAGAAAATCGAATAAAAGAAAAAAAAACGTAAAAAATTAAAGAGTCAAATTTATATATTAAAAATAATAAATAATATTATTTTTATAACATTATCTAATAATATAAATTACTATATATATAATTGCTATTATTTAATACTATTATAATAATAATTATTCATCAATAATCAAATTATTAGATACTATCTTATAAGTAATTAAATGGTATAATATAACTAGAATATTACTATTATGACTATATAATTACTTATAATAAATTATATTTTCATTTATATTGTATAATTATTGTATTATAATTATTATTTTATGATTAAATATTGTTATAATTGCTTTTATGAAAGAGGGAATGTTTTGTAAAGAGATTGTGAGAACGGTATTTAAAGAAGAAGATGCTAACCTAAAAGGATATATAATAAATTTACAAAGGAGACAATTTGTCCTAAAAGATTAGAAATAAGGGAATTATATCCCAAATAAAAAAATGTGGAACCCAGTCCTTGATTCAAAGAATCTTTTTGATAGAACCGTAAGAAAGGCTTTTATCAGATGTGGCCCTATCGTATCCACCTTTCTTACCCTAAAAAAAAAACTTACCCTAAAGGCATTAACAACACTGTTCAACATCATAGCCAAAAGGTATCCGATTGAATTTAAAGAAAAGTATATAATAAGGGTGTAATGTAATTAAAGGACTTATATATAGAACGATCCCCGTTTTGGTCAAAACCATTGTATAAATTGATTACTGAGAACTACCCATGTTAAAGATATCTTCTTTTGCTCTATGTCACTTACTCTTAAAAACATCATTTAATATACCTGTGCTATTTGTAACTATCAATGCACAGCGACAAAGAATAAATTAAAGAAGAAAAAAGATCCATAGTATTAATAAAAGCTAAATTAATTAATAATAATAAAATAATATTATTATTAATACTTAATATTATATATATCATAATTATAAATAATTATCAAGTAATTGTATTTCTATAATAAAATAATTTTATTCTAAACTATAATTTTATATAACAAATTTATTTATATAATATATAATTAATTATATATATAACTATTAGAACTTACTATTAAAAGTAGCTATAAAGATTTTATATATGTTAAATAATATAACCTAAATATAGAGTATTTTAAATCAACATTTGAAATTATATTATTATTATATAATAAGATAAGTAAATCTTAATAAATATATTATAATAGTGATATAAATAGATATTATATATATAAGTTTTATTACAATAATTATATTAATTTTTATCTAAGCATTATAAATAGAAAATAATAAAATATTATAATCATATTTACTAGATTTAATACTATTTCTATATATTAGCTTAATAATATGCATACTAATTTCAATATATAAAAAGCCTAATAAATGATATAGCGAATTCTTATTATAATATATATAATATATCAATACATCTTAATAGACAAACTTACCAATTTGATCAATTTACAAAAAAAAAAAAAGGAATTAAGGGTATTATATCTTTCATATAGGTGTAAAAATAAAGTAGTGGACAATATTCTCAAAATAAAAAGAAATAGGTATATGGGATTATGTCCTTTTTTTAGTAAGAGAAAAACAAAGAATTGTAACTAAAAGATTATGTGTTTTTTTAAATTTTTATTGATGGTAAGTTGACAATGTCACCTAACTTAGTTTCATCTTATGCTTTAATACTGATCTTCTTGATCGTTCGGGAAATTTTCCGAATCGAAAATTTTTACTCCGATTCGCGCGACATCTGAAATAAAAAAAATAAATCTTCGAGTGCATACTCATGACCACGTTTTGGGTTTTTTGGAATTTTTTTAACCGCACGAGAACTCCTACTCGATCTTCTTATCGTCTGTCAACACGACTTAAGTCTGAGAAATATAGTGAGTTTGAATTTAGCAACTCTCTTTGATGATATAGCTTCCACTTTTTTAGATCATACTCAATTTCAAAATTAGACCTCCAATCATTAATAACTATATCAGTATTGCTGAATTTTTCGAAAATTATAATTTACAATCGATTAATCGATACTATTTATAATCGGAAGTGTATATTATCTTATATTCTTGTATATTTGTCAACTAAAAACAAGCCACGTCCAACATGCTGGATGTTATTATATTTCTTTTATATTTAATCAACCAGCTTATCATACATTGTTTTATGGTAAAAATGGTAGAGAGATCTTTTATATCGCCACAGTCACCCCATCATCCATTTTTATGTAAACTTACCAGACTCTAAGCAGTTCCATTCTAAAATTATCTGATTTGAGTGACTGACTATTCATTTTCATACGGTCTGTTCACTCATCACGTATACAGCAAATGTTGTTGTTTACAATCTTAATCTAATATTATATATATTAAAATGTAAAATTTCACACATTTGAAATATAATGTTAATTTTATCTATTTAATCATATTTAAAAAGGGGATCTTAAAGAGAGTTTGTGATTATCTTTAGCTCGAAAAATTGTATTTATAAACAAAAAACAAAAGAACGTCAAAGGGAATCATGAAAGGATCATCTCAATATACAAATAATTAAAAAAAATCAATACTAATGTAAATTGGGAATTAGGTTAATACTTAAAAATTAATCTACCGTGATAACACAATAAAGGGAGATTATACATAACGTCTAGGATAAAGAATGTATTCTCTAAGACATGATTATAAAAAACCAACATTACAGCTCAAAGTAACTTTGTTTTGTAGATTGATCTTAAAATAAGGTATTCTGATGGGATTGTCATTTTACGAATTCGATTTCTATGAAACAATGAGAATAAATTCCAACACGCGGATTTACACCTCAATTATACAATGCTGATAGTGATTATAAGACTTAGATATCAGGATTATTACTCACTTTGGCAATCAATGAATCTATTCTTACTATTCAGTATTTTAAAGTTTTATTATTAAAACAATGATATTATTAAGTACTTAATAACTATAATTTTTACATATGTTAAAATAACTTTCAGAACCGTAATTTCAGTGAAGTTTATTTGCACAGAGATTGCGACAAATAATAAATTCTACTGTGGTTGGGCGAGAACAACATGACATAGTGGTAGTTACTTACCAATACTCTCAAGCCAGAAAAAATGAGCAGCCTGCTCAAGACCCTAACCTCGCACCTGCGTAATTGGAGAACCAAACCCGAAACGGAAACACTAGTGTGTGTGAAACACGGATCCTTGAACCTATATCACGTGGCCAAGAAGATTCAAGTAAATCAATTCGTTAATGTATTTTGCTTCCTTCGAGATCAAATTAAAAAAACCCAAACATAAAATCAAACAGAGTAAACTTAAACATTACCCAGCTGTGTTGATACAAGAGGTCTTCTTTGGGTGATGAGGTAAATCATTGCTACATGTGAGACTGAATGCTCAACTAAAATGGATTTTAGCATCAATCTGGTTGAGTACTCCATACTAAGAGCGGGAACAATGCTTACTGATGATCCTACATGGTGGGAAAAATGAAGTGTCAGAACAATCGTCTAATCTCATTAACAAACTTCGCCTAATACAGGCTCGCATACATAAACATATAGATTTATATCAATATTTATCCTTTAAGTGTAAACTTATTTATTTTACCTAGATGGCAGAACTATTATATCCACATAAACTCCAGTTAATTATCTATAAAACAGTTGAATGTTTTTTTGGTGTTTGTCAAGTTTTTAGATGAGCATTGCTTAGAAAGAAAGAAATAAGATTTACCACTCCTCCCAACCGTCTATAAAATATGACGCAGTATAGGATAGAGCGATGAATCTATCAATTCAAACTCAACCAAATAATACTACACATAAGAGTATAGAAGCACGGCCATGATCATATACAAAGTTCAAGCGGATATTATTGCGCCGCGTGGCTCACTGCCGGCATCCGTGCGCGCGGGTCTCAGAATGGGACGAGCTGGAGTGGAAGTTGACAAAGTTCTTCCTACGTACATTGGGAATTTTTCGTAATAGACAAATTTAATAGATTTGTGTTACTGGAAAATAGGGATATCAAACAATATACACAACTAATTTATATATACTTACGATTTTTCACTATCGAATTATTTCTATGTTACAGATTTTCTAGTTTACTGAATTTACAATAAATGAACAAATCATTTTCACATCATTTTTTCTATATATTTATTTCCATTTTCACAGTAAAAAAATTTCATTTCTAAATATTTTATACTAACTTATATATTTTCATCTGTGCGTCATTCTTTTCATTAGAATGCGCGGCTTATCCATGTGTACATCAGGAAGAGTTCCTCCTGTGGCGTCTTCTCAAATCTGAGGTTCGAAGGAACAACTATTAGGCTGTTCATTCACCCACCATCCACTGATGCGATCTTACTTCCACCAATCTGGACGCTTGCCTCTGCACTTTCATTCTCCTGTTTTACTTGAGGTGCCCATTGTACACTTCTTCTTACAGGAACTATTGGAACAGCCATTCTGGGAGCTAACATTTCCATGGAATTTAGATCACCCTCCAACGAGTTTCTATTCGGTTCAAGCTGACATTCAGATAGTTCCAATGGATTCAGTCTTTCTGCAGTCGTTACTGGAGAATTGACAAATTGCAATCTTTTCTGGAGGTCTTCACATGACATCATCCGTTGCACTCTATATGGAATCATCTTGGTCCTTTTTTTGTCAGTTTATATAAAGAGGCGTATAGGACTAGTTAAAGAAGTTTGAATTAAGAGATATAAAAGAGCAGAGCATTTGCTAACTGAGAAAAATAAATCAGAAAAGATACAAGGTGAATTCGAAGAGTGAGGTGACATGGAAAGTTTCTCTATAAAACTCTATCATATGAGTACGGTGAACTAATCAAAGTAGTTTAATTATGACAGAGGCCGATAAGAAGAAGAGACATTCCGCTAAGAGGATACTAGCTGAGAGTATAATAGGAACATTTAGTCAGAGATCTTGGACATTAGAATTATAGAAAGTAAGGTAAGGTAAAAGATATTATTAGTAAGCAACAATCACTGTACTTTGTCAATATATTTTATTACTTGATTGCTGCACGAGACTTTTCTCAATGCTACACAATACCACTCTGGAAAGTTCTCTGACTTCCTCAGAATCCGGAAATCCCAAGAAATCTCCTCATCATTCCGGAATCATCTTCGGAATCTATCGTATATGTTAAGATGTTGTTAGTGGTGATGCCTGGCTCCATGTGAAATAGTGCTGAAACCCTCTTCAAAGTTGTTCTTTGAACTTCCCGTTCGTATTATTGGTTTATTCGATAACATTATATTAAATAAGTGTATTTTTTCTTTTCATATCTTACAGTTGAATATTCCACTTTTTCAACTGCTTTACTGAATGCACTCTAATAGACCTTTCAGATTCACAATGAATTTATGACTACAATAAAGGTTAACCTCGATTGTGGCAACTTTGATCTATTTATAAGGTATACCCTGATATCGATTCTTTAAAACTCTATTATATTTGTTAAGGCGCTCTGCAAAGTTGCTATTTTAATTGCCACTTAGATTGGTCCCACTTTGAAAAGAGTAGTAAAAATACTCTCATGTTTTCCCTTCTCTTCCAATGGTTGGTTTAACCGACGTTACCAAAGTGAAGTCGGATGCTTGCTCATTTATATAGGCGCTTCCTTGATACAAAATATTCTTCATGCGGGGTTTTGAAGGGATGGTTTGTCAGTGTTAACGGTTATCATTAGTATAAGTGGTAGTCAGTAAACACTAGCTAGTTTTAAAAGAGAGTAGAGGTATATGATGTATCATCCCCCATAGACATAGATTTTTCAAGGACAGCCGTAAATATTGCAGTAAGGTACGGTTTACCCTCTCTCCGTAATCCCATTTGAAGATGGATTATACTGGAGTGATAAATTGTCTGATATTATTTCGTCTTCAGTAACTCCTCAATGCAGACCTTTAAACTCCCTGCACTTATCCGTTAGCAAGCCCTGAAGTGGATTAATTGGTCAATATTGTCAAATACTTTGTTGATAGCCACGGGTTACAAAGTGGTTGTTTTGATCTTGCTATTGAACTGCTCGCGTATCGCATTTACTAAAATGATCCGCAAAAACAAATACGTGCATAAAGATATATCCCTAGCTATTTAGTAATGTCCAGTCTACGCGACCAATATCAATGCGGTATCTTGTATGTCTCTTAAGACGTTGTGGAGCGTGAGAATATACATGGAAATTTTAAGTATTGACATTATAACGGACATGATATTTCGTGACAGATCATCCTTTCAATATTCCGGATTGCCGCATATATTTTGTCCAAACTGGCATTGAAGTTACTTTGTCATATGGACACAATTCAAATGATTTAATAATTGGAATTGTACGAGCCAAAATTAGGAACATACCACATATGGTATTGATCTTTACGATTTCGATTTTGGGAATCTGATTATCAACTATTGATAAAAAGTTTTTCGCAAATTTGAACAGCTTAAGTGGACCCTGAAAAGCTTGACCAACACATAAGTCGTTAGAGCTCTTTTTATAATTATCTTTATAGTGGTCATCTGAGTTTACATATTTGGGCTATATGTTCCAATAATACTTCATTGCATCTGTTGAATTAAAGTTGTTCTGTATCATCAACTTTACTTTCTTCCCTTATTACCATTGCTGAAGGAGGTTTTCTTCTTCTTCTTATCACGAGTTTGCCTTCCCCACAGAGTCCAACTCATAAGTTTCCCAGTGGCTGATCATGCATGTCCTGTAATGAATCTTCTGTCTGGTGTATACCTCTTTCATAAAGTTCATAGATTGATAGTTGACTCGTTTTCGCAAGATTATTTCGCAGGGTATTATTAATTCTCTCTGGGACTAAGACTGAGTTCTCAGGGACTAATAGATTGTAATGAATGCCACTTATGCAAAACAGATGCACACTTCTTTATGAGTTGGATCTCCAAAATGTAAAGGGATGTGTTTTACTTAATATACCCAAAACCCGAAACTATCAAAGGTGTTATGATTAAAGGCGTTATCTATGCTTATTGGAAAATAAGGGAAAACAGACTCCAGGCATATTACCGGTCTAGTTGTAGTTTCTTCACGTAATTGATTTTGATCTCTTCTGGTCTTCTTGTCAGTTGGGTAGTTATTTATATTACTTCTGTTATTCGAAATGCAATTCAGACAACTGCCGCTCTTATCTGGAGATGAGAAGTGGGTTTATTATATAAACCAAAAAGAGATACCCTGAAACTAACTAAATCTCCCACCAAAACCACTTTGATACCATATGAATCCTCAGTCTAGATCGTTTATAGATTATTTTCATGTTAGGTTTCGTTTAGGGTGTAATTTCAAATGGCAGTTCTAGACAGAGGTCGTCGGACGAAGTTTTTCGCAATATTCCCCATCGCTGGTACATAAAATTGTTTGTCAGTCAAGTCATTAAAAGTTCTAGTCCAAAGTTATCGAGGCCACCTACATAAATTAGATCATTAAAGACATTATATGCAAAAGATATTGTTAGAGCGGTCTTGTGATTCGTCATACAATCTATTGATACATATAAAATACTCGAGTCTTTAGCCGATTCGGACAGCCCATCGATGGCTGCGAGTTCTTTCTCGTGGCACTATACACGCCGTTGATGTTTTTTTGAATGAATAAATCTTCTTTGAATGACTAATCGCTATGAGTTTCATTTCCTACCGCCGTGTGGGATTCTTGGCTGAGACTATGCAACGAACACCATCACCTGAAAGCATCAATTAGATGATAGAACAGTTACACGAGTGTCTAACTGCTACGAGTCTTA
>JABUQX010138253.1:0-2500 GCA_015478945.1 Trachelipus rathkii | reverse complement strand
TAAAGAGAGAGAGAGAGAGAGAGAGAGAGAGGAGAGAGAGAGAGAGAGAGAGAGAGAGAGAGAGAGAGAGAGAGAGAGAGAGAGAGAGAGAGAGAGAGAGAGAGAGAGTACCACGTGGCGGATCCAACTATCACATAGTATATATATATATATATATATTATTATTATATAAATGTTTATATATATATATATATATATATATATATATATATATATATACATATATATAGATATATATTTATATATATTATTAATATTACACTTTGCCGTCGAGATACCCAACAATCTATTCAACATGTCTTCATTGATTGTCCCCAACTGGACCCCATTCGCCGTAGTCATTTTCCTACTTTATGGTCCATAACAGCTAAAAGATTATCCCATATCTTATCTGAATTCTCCCACTTTAACAGTAACTATTTTTTCCTTATCTTCAAGAAATGAATTTTTTTAATAACATATTATTTTGTTATGTAATATTAGGACTAATTATAATGTAAGGACATCTTTTTATTTAATCATTTATTTATTTCTGGCTGAATATTCATTTCGCCATTCAAATTCTCTTTGACATTTAAAATATGTATACGCCAAGACCCACCCATGGAGTTGATTATTCAACCCAGTATGGCCTCTTCCCTGTAGGCGGTGGTGGGTTCTCCACATGAACTCTCTCTCTCTCTCTCTCTCTCTCTCTCTCTCTCTCTATATATATATATATATATATATATATTGCTGCAGTATACAAATATAAAAATAAATATATATATATATATATATATATATATATATATATATATATATATATATATATATATATAATGGAATCGATTCCCTTTGTGAGCTTGCGTGTATCCATAATTTGATTATAAATAGCCAACATTGCCCGAATTCTTTTATTCTCCAAAAATTACAATCGTCAGCATTTTTCAGTTTTCATTTTTGAATTTAGTTGTGTTTATCTCTCGTATCTCTGGCATGAGAGACCCTGAATTTCTTTCATCCTCGAGAATTATGAGGGGTTTTTATTCCCCTTTCATAATATAATATTCATGACTTCTGCATAATACATATTTATTTTTATTTTTTTTAAATAGCTACACATGTTTCTTGGTATTCAGAAATTATTAGGCTCAAAATATATGCATATGAAATAAGGAACTATATATATATATATATATATATTATATATAAACATATTTATACATTTCTATATCTTATTGTTATTATTATTACATATTATTACATATATTTGCTATATACATATACATATTATATTTCATATTATAACAGCAGCTGAGCATATACATATTATTATTATATATAGTTATATACATATATATATATATATATATATATATATTATATTATATATATATATATACATATATTATTATTACGTATTATTATTATATTATTATATATAGCTATATATATATATATAGTTATTATTACATATATATATATATTATGTTATATATGATTATATATATATATATATATATATATTAAAAAACATTTCATGTTTTCTTTCCTGGACCTTGGGGACTTTCTAAATAACACCTTCCGCCATTAATAAATATATTTACATATATTTATATATATATATATATTATTATTGGTTATTATTGAAATTATGTTATATTATTATATATATGTGATATATATATATATATATATTATATATATATATATATATATTATTGTTATTATATATATTATTATTAAGTTGACCTATATATATTATTATTATATATATAGCATATATATATATATATATATATATATATATATTATTATATAAATATACATATATATATATATATATATATATATAGAAAGATATATATTATTATTATTATTATTATTATTAATATTATTATTATTATTATATATATATTACATATATACATATTACATATTACATATATTGATATATATATAGAAGATATATATAGATATATTATTATTATTATATTATATTATATACATATATTATTATGATAATATTATTATTATACATATATATATATATTTATATTATATATATATATATTATTATTACACATATATATATATATTACATATATACATATACATATATAGATATTATTATATATTATTACATATATTATTATATTATTATTATTATACATATATATTACATATATATATACATGCATGTATATATATTGTACATATATATATATATATATATATATATATATATATATATATATATATATATATATATATATATATATATATATATATATATATATAATTATATTTATATATATATATATGTTGTTATTGGTTATATATATATATATATATATATATATATATATATATATATATATATATAGTATATATATATATATATATATATATATATATATATATATATATATATATATATATATATATGAAGCGGCGCACGAAAACGCGAAAGCGTGTCGATAAATGCGAATTATTTTAATTGAACGAAGCAATACCG
>JABUQX010138252.1:12500-15426 GCA_015478945.1 Trachelipus rathkii | reverse complement strand
AGTGCGGAGTATTGTTAATGTATAGTTATTCCGTACCCCGTATTGGTATGTTAGGTTTGTCGGTTGTACATTATATTCTCTAGTTTCCAGTCTATTTATGTTAGCTTATTAATGTAAAAACTTTTTTACGTTAGCAAAGTATATTCCCGATGGTTTATATAATAAAAAAAACCTGATTTTCTTGTTATGTGGTTTAGTCGAAATGATCTCGAAATAATGACAGAATCAATAGATAATAGAATCAAAAGGTCATGTGGAGGGTGGAGGGTATGTTTACGGTTTTGTTGAACTATTTACTGAGATTTTACTGCTTAAATCAGTAAACTATTACAATTTACAATGATATTTTCAGAAGAAACTTATTTATTGTTATGTTTGGGATAAAACTTGGTTATGTTTACACTGTTATTCGTTGGTCTGTATGATAATTAGAAATGGTTAATTTTTTTAAATTTTTTTGTTAAATTATTACATGTTGTCAATGGTATGTATTAAAAATAACCCGTTAATATGTTAGAGCATAATGCTTGGAAAAATAGGAAAGGTTACGTTGTATGCAATGCTAGTACTTACTGTTTAAAGTGTGAAACTTGTTAAAATGTAAAACTGTTATTAGGAAGTAATTGTTAAGTTTTGTAGTTGTACACATGTATTTTCTTTGAGTTCATATGATGCTAGTAGCTATTAATGTTGAAAACATTGTTAGTTAGCATATATTCGCTGTTAGTATATAAAGAAAACTCATTGTGCTAGTTTTATCCGAAATATTTTCTTCGTAATGCGACCGTAAATCCCAATAAAAGGTTGGTTTTTTTAATGTAATTTAAGAATTTAACAAGATTATGCTAGAGTTATGCTGAAAAATATAGTGTGAAGGTTTACGTTTGTTACGCTATGCTAGGTAACTTACTGCTTTGTTAAAGGTATGGAACTTGTTAATTTATTTATAGGTTATCTACCGTTTATGATGTGGTTTAGGTTTATCGTTGTACATTATAATTTCTTCGTTCAGTTATGTTGATGCTAAATTTTACTATGTTTAATGTAAAAACCTGTTACGTTAGCATTATTCACAGTAGTATACAAAAAACTATATTTGTGTTAGTGTTATGCGAAAATGAACTCGAAAAAAATATGACCATTGAATCAAATAGATTAAAAGGTTATTTGGTGACTCCCTCGTATGTTCGCTTTTTTGACTAAGGTTGTTAATGACAGCTGTTTATTCATCTGGTGTTGTGTGTTAAGTATCTATGTTCATAGTTTTAGCTTACTGAGGGGTAAAACTTTATACTTTGTTTTCGTGGTCTTTACACGTTAGTATATATGGTTACGTCAGCAGTTATGAATAAATTTTGCGTAAATATTAACTAGTTAATGTAAAAAAAGTAAACATGTCAGTGGAGATATGTTGATAAATGTGAATGTACTCATGTTTTGATATGGTCTTGTTAGTTACTTGTTACTGTTGACAAGTTGACCTTGTTTAATGACGCTTCGTTTTGACCCGACGAATATATATTAGAGTACATTTCATTGTAAATTAATTCATTAGTTTTCCTTTGAATATGAACGCTTTGTTAATGTTAAGACATGGTTACGTACTATACCTTCGCTGCCTCTGTATATTAATGTTACACAAGGTTATGTGTTAAAATTTTTCGTTAAATATTACGACAGTGTTAATGTAAAAAATAACATTGTTATGTTGTTAGAGACAACCGTTGTTACAAAAGTGTGAATAGTTGCGTTCTTTGGTATGAATGTTATTAACTTTTTACTGTTGTAAAGTAGGGGGAACTTTGTAATGTTAACCGTTATTCTCTGTTGGGTAAGGTGTGTCCAGATTTGTCGTGTTCATTATATTCATTTTATTCAATTGATGCATAGTAAGCTTTTATTAATGTGGAAACTTGTTACCCGTCAGAGACGATTTGATTGATTCTTGCTATAAAGAACTGTGAATTTATGTTAGTTTAATCCATAATGAGTACTCGAAAGTGAGAGGAGTGGCGAATAATAATAGATCAATATATCAAGGTGAACAGAGGCGGGATGGTAGTATTTACTGATGTACTGATTTAGGGTATGTAAAACTTTACAATTTTAGGGAAAAATTTGATCAATAAATCAAAGATCAATAGATCAATAGATCAATAGATCAATAGATATCCAATAGATATGACTGGACGGAGGTGCTGGATTGGTTATTACTATTACGCTTTAGTATTGTAAAACATGACAATTAGTAAAAATTGACCTAATCAAATAGATCAATTAATCAATAGTAGATCAATAGATCAATAGATCAATAGATCAATAGATCAATAGATCAGGATGGACAGGAGGGTAGCGTGATGTGACTTATTTACTGATTTACTGATTTTAGGGTATGTTAAAACACGACAATTTTTAGTAAAAAAATTTGACCTTAATCAATAGATTAATAGATCGAATAGATCAATAGATCAATAGAATCACAGAAGGGTAGATGGATGGTGCTTGATTTACTGATTTACTTGATTTTAGATATGTTAAACATGATATTTAGTTAAAAAATTTGACCTTAATCAATAGATCAATGATCAATCAACATAGATCACAAATGGTCAGGAGGGTGGGTGGATGTTTGATTTACTGATTTTAACTGCTTTAGGGTATGTAAAAACGTAAATTTGTAAGTTTTAAACAAAAAAGAATAAGAAATTTTATTTATTTATTTATTTATTTATTTATTTATTTATTTATTTATTTTTTTTTTTTATCTTTTCTTGATGGTATTGAAACCATTATTTTCGAAATCTACAGATCCAATAACCTATATAAAGACACAAACATTGTTGGTTATACTAATGTTTATAACTTGGCACCGGCACACGGTTTTTTCGCGCTGTTTTTACCAACGAATTGTATCTTTGTCTGAATC
>JABUQX010138252.1:5000-7500 GCA_015478945.1 Trachelipus rathkii | reverse complement strand
GGAAAGGCCACTACATTCCCCTAAACTAACGGTATGGTGTGCCGTATCACGGTTTGGTGTTTTAGGCCCCTACTTCTTTGAGGAGGAAGGAGTGACTGTAACCGTAAATTCCGAACGTTAGGTCACCATGCTGAACACTTTCGTGCATCCAAAAATGGAAGAGATTGTTGAGGATTTGTGGTTGGGGGACTTGTGGTTCCAACAAGATGAGGCTACAGCTCACAGAGCCCGAACCTCACTCACTGTTTTGGGAAGAATGTTTCCCGGACGTCTGGTCTCTCTGAGGGGTGATGTAGGGTGGCCTGCACGGTCACCTGATTTGAGCATTTGCGATTTCTTTCTGTGGGGATATCTGAAAGAAAAGGTGTTTAAAAGTCGCCCTCACACCCTACCAGAGCTAAGGGAGCGAATTGTTGAAGAAGTCAACGCAATACCACGCTATATGTGTGAACGTGCTGTTCAAAACTTCAGAGAACGGCTCCATCAGTGTGTTGCTAATAATGGGGGCCATCTTGAGGACATTATTTTCAGAACTTAAGGATTAAAAATGGTAAGAACTCCCAACCTCGAGTATAATAACATGTCATCTCTATGTACTCCCATTACATTTTTATAACTCTACAAAATTGCTCAATCGGTTCTGCCGCACCCTGTATATATGATTAGTATACATTGTAATTATTAGAATATATTGTAATGTTTGCCATTCTCCAATTATAATTGATGTATATTTTAATGATTTCTTTCCTGCTGTTGGACTGAAGCATGATCCTGCAGAATGGGGTTGTTCATAGACAGCTCAACACGAAGTTTCATAGGAGTGTTACTGCACAATTGAAATCGATATCCACCTTTGCCTCTTGCATACTCCCTACAGAAGAAAGAAACCTACGATAATGTTAAAGAACATCTTGACAAAATATTCTATGCTGATTTCCAGTGGGATGTTTGTGGTGACATCAAGATGCTTGCCTTCTTGCTTGGTTTACAAGGAGGATACACAAAATATTCATGTTTCTTTTGGCTATGAGATAGCAGGGGTGGTGAAGAATATTATAAGAAATTTCAGTGGCCACCGCGAGTTGAACTGCCACAAGGAAAGTTAAATGCTCTTAGCAAAAATAAATAAACGCAATGTTGAAGCCAGAGAAATTTGAGAGAGCGATGACGAATGTTCAAAGAGAAGCTTGGTTTGAAATTCAAGGTGTAGTTTGTATATTCCTAGGAAATTACTAAGATTCTAGCTACAAACTGTTGGAAGCAAAGCTTATTGAAAACTTCAAGGATATGGGTTGGCGTATGCTCCTAAAGGTACATTTCTTGCATTCACACCTAGATTTCTTCAGTGAAACTTAGGTGAAGTCAGCGAGGAGTATGAGGAGAGATTCGCAACAATGGAAAGAAGATACCAAAGGTGATGGGATACTTCCGTATAGAGTTTCTACTCAGAAAGATAAAAAGTCTTCACTCTAGAAAATTTCGATCGTCAAAGCACTTTTAATTTCAAGAATAGTTATCATCAAAGCATTTTCAATGTCATAATGATATTGTCCTGTTTTTAATGTTTGTTTTTTACTTCCCAAACACCCTTCTATAAAGGAAAACACATTTAATGTTTCTTATTTGTCATTATAATATTAAAATATATCACACCAACATGATGCCACAGAGAAACGGTGCGTATATACGTAGCAAACATAAAAGTACAAATATCTCAAAAACTGTCGATGATACGGAAAAGTAAGGTGATATTTGAACTCAGCGCTAAAAAGTTCCTATATATATATATATATATATATATATATATATATAAACACAGCATATATATATATATATATATATATATATATATATATATATATATATATATATATATATATATATATATATATATATATATATATATATATATATATATATATATATATATATATCAGATATCGTTTCAGCCATTGAAGCAAAGTAGAAGAATATTGAAGATAAGGAAAGTACTCTGAAAATGTGACCTTCTTTTGTTCCTTTTGATTCTTTTCATAAGCTTGTTCTTAAATTTTAAAACTTAATTTAAATAAGATAGTGTACTTCTTTTCTTATATTTCTTACAAACGTTTATTTTACTTCTGCAAATGCTCTAATTTATTGCATTACATAAATTAAATTTTTTTTTCAGAATTAATTTTGATTTTAAGTTTTCAAAAAATTACATTTAAGAAATATAAATTTCAATTATTACAGCTTTATTTAGTTATTATCAGGAAAGACACCGAATTTTCAGTTTTCATAACTATTCATTTGAAAAACACAATGTAACTCATATTTTGATTATCTATCTATCTATCTATCTATCTATCTATCTATCTATCTATCTATCTATCTATCTATCTATCTATCTATCTATCTATCTATCTATCTATCTATCTATCTATCTATCTATCTATCTATCTATCTATCTATTATATCTCTATATATATATATATATATATATATATATATATATATA
>JABUQX010138252.1:0-2500 GCA_015478945.1 Trachelipus rathkii | reverse complement strand
TTGTCATATCCATACTGTGAGCTCTTAGTTCTGTAAGCCAAAATTTGGATAGCGGATCAATCAATTTATTAAGTAAAATAGGAATATACTATATAAAGTTCTACGGGTCTTCAAAGTTTAAAAGCTTTTTTCAGAAAAGCTTTTTTTAAAAAAGCTTTTTTTAGAAGCGGGTAACGTGTTTGAGGATAAGAGATCACGTTTAACTCCACAACATGGAGAGCAACTTATTTTCCTACACCATAACATTTCAATATTCAAATAAATATATACATTTTTAAGTAAGAAAATTATGGAATCTTGTTTTAAATTTTTGCTTAAACAGTTTAGTTAATATTTTGTTTTGTAGTAGTTTCTACTTTAAAGTTAATTTCTTTTAATAATAATAATAATAATAATAATAATAATAATAATAATAATAATAATAATAATAATAATAATAATAATAATAATAATAATAATAATAATAATAATAATAATAATAATAATAATAATAATAATAATAATAATAAATAATAATAATAATAATAATAATAATAATAATAATAATAATAATAATAATAATAATAATAATAATAATAATAATAATAATAATTTTTATTATTAATAATAATAATAATAATAATAATAATAATAATAATAATAATAATAATAATAATAATAATAATAATAATAATAATAATAATAATAATAATAATAATTTTAGTTCACCGAGCATTTAAAATATCGTCTGACTGGACCCTTTTTGATATAGAAATTAAAAGAATAACGCAGAATTTAATAAACAATAACTTCCCCCAGTATATTATAGAGAAAACTATAAAGAACTTTAAATAATTTGTTTGCCAATAACATCAATGAAAACGAAAACGACAAGCTCGTAATATATAATAAAACTGAAAATATTAGTCAGAAAAAAGAGGAAGAAAACAAATTAAAATTAATTTTAAAAGAGCATATTAAAGAAAAAGACGGGAAGAAGCTTATATTAAGATCTTACTATAAGCCATTGAAACTGAGCTCGTGCTTCTCTACTCGTGAAGCGCTTTCGGATGGTGAGAGTAGTAACGTTGTGTACCGATTTCAATGTTCTGAAAGTGGATGTAACGCCTCTTATATCGGATACACAACGAATACCCTCAACATGAGAATGTCGCAGCATAAGTATAAGCCGAGTAAAGTATTTCAACATTTTAAAGAAGAACATAACAAAAATCCCGATAACAAAATAAAAGAAAACTTTTCCATCATAACAAGAAAAAATGATTTTTATGAATTGCGCCTAGAGAATCATTGCTCTTAAGGAAACACAAACCAGTAATAAATATAAAATATAATGAAATGTCCAATTTTTTAAACATTTAAATAACAAAAAGTCAATGCATGTTAACTTTTCTAACTTTTAAAATTATTAATTTTATTTATTTATTTTTGTTATTAGTTTAAACTATATTTATATTATAAAAATTGTTAAAATCTGAAAATAAAACTATTCCTTGAAAATGTCAGAAGTATACGGACGAAAGCTTGGTACATTTATGAAATCAATAGTTTTATTTTACTCCAGAATAATATTGAAGAAAATTTCTTCTGTAGAAAAAAGTACTTTCAGGAGGCTTGAAAAAGCATCAAAATCATACATAATAATAATAATAATAATAATAATAATAATAATAATAATAATAATAATAATAATAATAATAATAATAATAATAATAATAATAATAATAATAATAATAATAATAATAATAATAATAATAATAATAATAATACCTTTACAAATTTTTTTTATCCCCAGGTCTAGATTCTAGAGCAGGGTTGGCACAAAAAAAAATCAAATGATTTAAATCAACTGAATTTTTTTAAAATTTTTTTTAATAAAAAAACTTTTTTTTTATTTTTTTTTTTTTTAGGCAAAATTTTTTTAAATTAATAATTAATCCTAGCTATCACCTAATTAATGATAAGTATATTTCATCTATATGATAAGTAAATTCATCAATGTAGTTTCAAGTCATTTTTAATAAAGAAATAAATAAAATTAGAGTACTCAGATATTATACAGTATATATATAATTTAAATAACTTAATTAAACTAAATAATAATTATATTTACTAAAATTATTAATTAGGTAATAATTAGGATTATTTACCTATTTTATAAAAATAATAATTAAAAAAAACAATTTGTGTCTAAAAAAATTTTAAAAATCTCAAAAAAAATCCCCAACCCTAGTGTATTAAAGCTACCGTCGAGTGTGAAAATATTGTTTCATATTTAAAGTTTTCGAAACTATAGAGTCAGTCATTTTATCATGATATTTTTTTAATATAGTACGCTCTAATTTTTTATGCATAATCATAATTGAGTCAACGATAAATCAATTACTCATTTTAAGAAAGACATTTGAAAAGTAGAAAGTTCCGGTTAGTTCCGGCCACCGGTCGGAAGTTCCGGCCGGAACCTGGTTCCGTACATCCTAAATTACAGTATATATATATA
>JABUQX010138251.1:10000-15000 GCA_015478945.1 Trachelipus rathkii | reverse complement strand
TTTTTTTTATTTATTGAATAATGTTATCCCCTAATAAGTGTGTTAGAGTTTATTAAGGCCTTACCAGTTTTATTAATATTAATTAACATAGTTCTGATATTTAAAGAAACATCTAGTTTTATTATGACACAAAGATAAGTATTCTGTTTATTTTTTATTTTTATTTTTATGGTTTATGACAGCTTTGTTGTAGATGGATTTTAAGACCGTGTAATACAACTTAGCTTAGCTTAAGTTTTATAAAATATACAGTCTAGTTAGTATAGTTAGTTTAATTAGTTTATAGAATTAGACTATTCTTTTTTCCTGCTATTTTTAGGAATATTTGTTCTCAAATTTACCTTATCTTTTTAAATTTTATTTTTTTTATTATTGTTGTAATTGGTGTCTTTGTTGTTGTTTTAAAAATTTGGGTTTGGAAGTTTACTTTTTCGTGCGTAAAATTAATTGGTAGTTTTTTTTATTTTACTTTTTTTTTCTTATTTAGTATCGCGAATTTATCAATCTTCATTTTTGTCCCACAATTTATTTATTTATTGTTTATTTACATCTGATTTTGTTTGTTTAAGGTTTATGCTTGTGGTTTTAAGGTGTGTTTGTGTGTGTAGCAGTTTGAATGATTGAACGGGGAAGACGTGGGGGTGGGCGCTGGTGGGAGTTCTCTATTGACTTTAGCAACGTCCGTGGCCTGCATGCTAATCATGAATCTTTGGAGTACCACCTCTCTAACTCTCAACCTAATATTTTAGTATTGTCTGAGCAACTAGCCAGGGATTCTTTCTCAAACATAATATCATCAACTATAACTTGTTTTACAATTTCGACTGAATGGTGGAGTCTTTGCCTATATAAACATTAAGACTCTTGTAACACGTCTCGAGAACTTTGAATCTCCTAACTTCGATGTTTCATGGTTTAAAATCTTTCTCCCTACTACTACCATTATCTTGTGTTTCTGCTACTGATCCCCTAATGGAACAGATTTTAACGCCTTTTTTGACTTTCTTACTACTTCTCATAAGACTGTTTCTTCTTCCCATGCAAATGCCGAGGTCCTCTATTTAGGGGATTTCAACTTATACTACACTGAATGGTTGGGCTCCTCCCATACCGATGCAGGTGGGGAGGAGGCCAAAACATTCAGTATTTTCAACGATCTGGAACATCAAATTAAGGATCTACCCACAGCCAATCGAACAAAACCATTCTTGAACACGCTTGACTTTAGGCTTTCCCACTACTTCTTCTCCGAAATATAAATTCACAACATTCTTCCTATCGGTAACTCTGACCACAATCTCGTAGCTCTTAATTACGATACTTTCTCTCCAGCAGTTTCACCATGTCCTAAGCGTACTTTCTTCCACTTTAATCTTGGCACTAATTGGGGGCATTGCGTCATTTCTTTAACTAACTATTGCTTGAATGAATCTGTTTGATCGGAGGGACGCTTCGGTTCACTGCTAAAAGGTACCCGGTCGATGTGTCACCGGAAAGTTGAGACAGGTTCATTAATCTTCAACTAAATCTTTTCCTTCACAAAATTCAGATTCGGATGGAGGCCTGTTCTCGCCCATTCAAGAAGAATTGCTCTCAGCATGGAAAACTCTTGATTTCCTATCACTCTTACTAATTTCCATTCTGCTCGGAATCGTTGAACGAATATTATTCGACAGGCTAAGAGCACTTTCATTAAAAGAAAGACGACACCTACTTGACTCTCTACTGATAAAATCTGGCCTCGCCAAAAACATCTCATATAACTTTTGTAAATATGCCTATTTCCTCCTCTTCAATTCGCGCTGACGGATCTGGTTGCTAATTCTCCTGCCTGAAAGGCTAATCTTTCGCCTCCTTTTTCGTCTATGTCTACCGCTTGGAAGATTCGGCATCCCTCCTCCACTCTTCTTTATCAGGTTTCTAGTATCCTCTTCCCGTGATTACGCTGTGATCGGTGCATTTTGATTTGAATCTATAATGTCAGGATGCTAGTTCGGTTCGCATGACATTCCTCCCTGTGTTTTCAGGGAGTGTGCTCTGAGCTGGGGCCTGTTCCTCGTTCAACTCTGCTCGCTATGTGCATAAATACTAATACATTTCCTCAGTCGCTGGAAGGCGAAGATGTCACACCCCGCCCGCCTCCAGGTATCGCCAGGTTCGGCGTTTCGTATAGGTCTACACGGGGATATCGATCTAAAATCTTTGAATTTTCTTACTCCATTTCCTGGATCACCATGGAATATATTCCCTTCTTTCAGAATCAACAGTAAACTTTCGGACTTCGACGGTCAACTAGTGACATTCTTTCCTATCTCACTGATTTTTGCGGATTTTGATGTCGGTGGGCGCTTAATATATCCAAAGCTTTTTGACCGCGTCTGGCATGCGTCACTACCTCTAAACTCCTTGCTTGGGGTTACTCCATTCTCTTTGCTACTCTTGTCAAGGTTTCCTTGATCCCTCCAACATCAGCACTCGATGATGGAGCGACTTCTTTCCTAATTCCTGTTAATTGTTCGGATGTTTTCATAAGGTTCTGTTTTATCTAAAACTTTATTCTTACTTATCATCAACGATCTCCTCAGCTGTACTTCTAATTCTTTTCACTCTTATGCCGGTGTTCAACTTCAATTCTTCCATCATTTCGAAATCTGTCCTCTTTTGATTAGACGTGCCCTCTCGTCCTTAGCTTTCCGATTCTATTCTTGCGAATCTGGATGGGATTTCCCGGTCGGGGCCACCGCAACTTGTGAAATTTACTCTTGAAAACTCAACTTCTTTAACATCTTCCTCTCAAAAACGCCTCGAAACTTTCCTATTTCCTTCGACGGCTCTAACGTCTCACCTGTGAACAACATAAACATTCTTGGTCTGAGCATAAACAAAAAAAAATTGTTTTTAGAAATCCTCACATCACAACGGTTGCTAAGGTGGTCTCAAAAAAGCTGGGAGATCTGTTCAAGTTGAGGGAATTTTTATCCTCTGCACAGCTACTCCAGCTATATAAAGGCCTTATTCGCCCTTGTCTGGAGTACTGTTCTCACATCTGGAGTGGCTCCGGTTTCCAGCCTTTATTATTGGAATAAGAAGTCGAGTCTTGAATGAAGGACTAATAAACTTGTCTCCTACGTTCGAACTCTCTTGACTTCTATCTCTGTGACGTGACATTGGCGAACCATCTCTTTTCTATAGGTACAACAACGGCAAATGCTAGGGGGAGTTGGCAGCTCACATCCCACCTCCTTTGCGTTGCCCACGTATCAAAAGGGGTACCTTGCTCTCTCATAAATTATGCGTGAGTATTGAAAACCCATACTTGTTTGTTGCGGTTCCTTCTTCCTTTTAGCCACTTTTGTTCTGTGGAGCTCCTTGCCATCTTCTATTTTTCCAATTTCCCAACTATATTTAATCTTCCTCTCTTTAAAGCAGATGTATTTGCTCACTTGAGAGATTTGCGTTAGGTTTGGACTTGGGTGGGTTTTTCCGTATCTGTATATATATAATAGTATATATATATATATATATTATTATTATATATATATATAATTATATATATATATATTATATATATATATATTATATATATATATATATATATTATATATATATATATAATATATATATATATATATATATTTATAATATATATATATTATATATATATTAGTGATGGACGATAATCGGAATACGGCATCGAACTCGAAGGAAGTCCGGTTTTTTTTTTCAGGATCGAAATCGGAAATCGGGAATCGGCAACAAAATTGTACCGATTCTTGACCGATTCTTTGGTATACAATCTGAAAATAATTTTTATTCGAACTTTATGATATTTCAAAGACAATATTCGGTCTGCCGGATTGATACTAATTTTCAGTTCTTCCTTAATTCTAATTAATTAAAGAAAACTGGATTGAGCGGCGCATCTGTTACGTAGAGCCTAGATTTCGATATTAGAATTTCCAGATTCACGTTGAGGCAGTCATGTGGCAATGATTCGTTTATCATGTTATGTAATATTTTGGATAATGATATACCCGTTTAACCGTAGTGAGAAAGTGTATATTTGCCTTGTAGCTCTGTAATAATTGAGTATTGAATTATAAATGCCTTTATTTTTCGCAGTTTCACCTTCACGTATCTCACCACAGCATCTATATAAGCGATTGTCTTCAAAATGTTAGAAGAATTCAATATTCCTGCTAATAAATTTCATGTTATAGTAAGGGATAACGCCTAATATGGCTGCAGGAGTAACACAAAGCGCGATTACAGGCATTACTTGCTTTTTTACACTATTTGCAAACTTACGTTCTCAATGATCGCATATTTGACAAAGACAGTGAAAAAACTATACTCCATTATGGCAAAACAAATCGATTAGGTCATTTTATACTCGCACAAGCATATTGCAAGAATTGATAATATCAAACTAGATTGTAATTTACCACAACACAGATTTATTCAGGATATACAAACCAGATGTAATAGCCAGTATCATATGCTTTCAAAATTTTTGAACAAAAGACGGCTCTCATTTCATATTGCAGTGATCATTCAAAACCTGCATGCTTAGAAACAACGGAAAGTTCTTGAAAAATGGCTAAAAATACTTAAATATTTTGTTGATTATACAAATTTTTTGAGCCACAAGGAATCAATAGCATCGCAATAATCCCAAATATGAAAGTGATTGCAGTTTTATTGAAAAAGAGTCAGAAAAAAGTACTATTTGAGGGACTTGGTCTACAGTATCAGTATGGAAAAATTCAGTAAAAAATAGATTCAGCATTCACTTTACTGATAAGAATCTTGTGCTCGCCACCTATCTTGATCCACTCTTTAAAACTACATTCCTTTGAGGTGGAATATGACAATAAAAAAGGAAGATATTCTTAAGCAATGGATGTGCGAAGATATATGTTGTTTAAAGGAAAGAAAACAATTTATCCACTACTTTAAACCATACTTCAGATTTCTCCTCAATTGATCAAACAGATCAG
>JABUQX010138251.1:0-5000 GCA_015478945.1 Trachelipus rathkii | reverse complement strand
GATTATTATATTTATAAAATAAGGGTAATATACATGATTATTACAATATAAATTTTAAGTTTTAAAGAATCAAGTTATGTGAACAGTATCGTTTTCTTGCTCATATAAACGGAATCCAATGTCTCCTGTGAGGTGATTGGACGAGGAATGTATTGAATATGGAAATCAGTGTCCTTCCTTCAACTTTACAGAGTATTATTTCGTTAGATAGGCAACACTCCTAAAAAAGCGGTTTCATTTTAAACAACGATTTTTTTCCTCTTTCATTCATCTTCTATAATTTCAAAAGTACGTTGGGTACTCGGTCAATTTCAAATGAGTGAGATGCTCAAGATAGACACTACAGTGATGGTGATTTAGACATCGCTCCAAAGAGAGACTTAGTCCTAGTGTGCCCTTTCTCAAAATTTAAATGATAGGCGTTACAAGCTGAAAGGTCTGCAGTAAGATCATAAGGCGTATAAATTACTATTCTTTGGTATATCTTCAAGATTTAAGCCGTGTCCCACTATCAATTACATAGATACAGATATTGGCTATTTAGTCGTAAAAGGTCGAAGTACAGGAGATTAGGTCTCCGTTTTATAACATTTATATCACGGCCGTGAGGCAGTCATTCACATGGTAAACTGATACTCTAAGGCCGAAGGTGTGAATTTATAGAGGTGACATTTTATAATTCCGGAGGATAGGCTTCATGTCTCAACATCCCATTAATTACTTTCTGTGGTAATTTCCGTATCACAATGTTAGGATATTGTTACTCGATAATCCTTGAGTGAAATTAAATATCTTGTTTTCAACTCTCTTAGGGTACTTTGCTGTAGTATTCAAAAGCGAATTTTCAATTTCCAAATGACGCTGTGGTGATAATTTCACTTTTCTGACATAGAGATAAGCCTCCAACAGTTTGAAAGCAGGTTCTGGACATACAGCTGTAGCAGTGGGCTTACTTTTTATTTTTAAGAGCAAATTTAGGATTTGACCGTGATAAAATGATTCTAGTATCTACAGATGGTAGAATGAGTCTTTCTGGAGAGAAGATATCGCCATTTAATCGACCGTAAAATTCGATAAGTATTATTTTATGACATTAGGCTGCTTTATCTATATGTGCAGCTTCATCTTTGAAGCTATAAAAACCACATGATTTGAGATGAGATTGTTTAGCATCGTCTGAATAATTTAACAAATGTTCTATATAGCTTCTATAAGGGTAATTAGCCGCTGATGCACCTAGTGAAGTTCCGTTAAGATAGACTTCAACCTGGGTGAAACATGTATACAGGAAATTGATTCATGATATACTATACTGGTCATCACCCGTCAGGAAGGATCTGATACCATCAGGTTTTGTCAATTTCGTTTTTACATAAAAACACATTAGAGGGGTCTAGGTATTGATCAGAAGTGCCTGGAATATTGAACTCTAAGAGAACACTGATTATTGGTAATTGATGCAGAGGATTAATACTCGTGATTAAAGTTGGACATCGCTAACGTAATCTGTGTAGGGTTCATTGAGAAGAGATCCAATTCACTCTTACAACAATCAGGACTAGAAGGATGAAGGAAATGCATCTTGCATGTGCGAGCTCTGGCCGTATAATGAGCATTTTCATGAAAAACATTACTTATATACACACCTCGTATACACACCAGTTAGTAATTAAATAGCAAATACATCAATACATTTTTTCTTTAGAGTTTTTTTCCGCTTGGTCTTTTCTTTATGACAATCTTCTTGATCCCTCGACCTTGTCCTGACATTTTACGTCTTATTTTACGTTTAACGTCATCATCTCATCTGAAACATCGGCTATACGTCTTTTTAATGCTGTACGAGGATATAATTTCCTAGAATATCATTGATAGTAGCAACCTGTCTCTTATAGCCTTTTTTACCTATATAGTCCCCGACCTTTCCTGAGCTAGAGGCCTTGCACTCTCCAGCTTGCGGCAAAAAATCCACCAGGCCCATAAACCCCCTCTGCATTTTTTTTCCTGAATACCTTTCTCGGATCCCATTATTACAGGAGATTCTCTTTATATACTATCTTTACACTGGCAGAGTCATGTTAATTGAATGAAAAAACGTAATATCTGACATCACTCTTACTATATTTTCCAATTATGCTGTAATTACCGCATCTGTTTCTTTCTAAATGAACTTTGCATAACAATGCACCGTATGTAAAGGGAAAAGGATTTCCTTCTACATCTTTTATTTGCACGCGCACAGAGTCAAAATTTGATCTATTCAGAGGTAGATAATGAACATTAGGGAATGTTATAACTTTACTCTCTTTGGGAAAATATACTACTCTTAATAAAGGAGCTTTAGTATTACCTACATATTGATGATCAATTATATTTGTATATACATAAGCCATACCTGGATGATTGAGCATATCGGATGGGGTACATGTATAATGCAGTACTCGATCTGCTTCATCTTTTTGTTCATGACGAGTCATGCGGTTATTCTCCACAGATAGTATAACCCTCTTCAACATAGTAGGGATATCATGAAGTATATCCAACTCAGCGTCACGTCTACGAATATGTTTACGCTGCCATGGTGAACGTCTGAGAAAAAACGTGTCACGGTCTCGCAGGTTTACATTTACTTTTGAACTTAAAGATATTATTACTTTATCTTCATAGGTACGCATATCAGTTTTGTATACCAAGTCCTTACACATAATACTCATATCAAAGAGAACGTTTAAAGACTAAAAATAAGCAGGCACCGATTTTAAATATGACTCCGCAAGTATCATTCAAAGAAGTATGCTTTTGTAGCAATTTGTCGATTCATCTTTTTGGCAATTTGCTAGTCCTTTTAGATAACGATATCTCTCCACTTGTAATATATTTTTCAACACATTTCTACACTTCTGTACACCCCATCCAGAATAGATTGTGGGTAAATTTTCTCATGTCCGTATTTATATTCATTTCAAATAATCCTACTTCGTATGGCCTTTCTTTCAAGCATGTATAGATTCATTAAGCACAAGTTGTAAAATCCGAGAGTTATATATCAGGATGTAACGCCAAGGGAGGCTTGAAGAAGGCAGAGTTAAATAAAAGTGATCTCACTCTCCATTGATTATAATGACAACTGACTAATGATTCTTAACTTCACTTGCCTTTATATAAGTATTAAACTTGACAGGATATCCCCTATTTCACCAGATACTGCTTATTTTTTCCTTTACTCTCGTAGCTAATATTTTTTCAATTTTATATTCATGAGTATTACAGGATTGAACCTTACTTTTTTGTATTTCCTGTTTAATTAAAATCCGCCTTTTTTTCTTTCACCATTTAAATCTTCCAGATAATATAACTTTAAACTATCACGACTGAATGGTCGGATATTGTGGACTTTAAAAACTTCCGTAGTCCAGCCGGATTCATATCCTTTTCTAAACCTTTCTTCAGTTCGAGAAACTCTTACATAATCGTTTACCTTTATTCCTGAATTATCTTTTATTTTGTTCTTTTTCACCCATATGTGTTCTACGTCCTCTAGTTTTTGACATCTCTAAAGGAGTTGACTTTATAGTTCTATGTTAAGACCTGTATAAGAAATAAGCCAGATCGTCCGTATATCCAATATATTTAAAAGTATTTCATTTTAAGTAAAATACGCTATGCATGCGTCTTTAATAGTACGTTGGACTCTCTTCAACTATTGCCGCTTTTTTACGGAAATGATTGTAATAGCTTATACAGACTTCCCAGAGATTCTCCTGAAACTCTCCGCCTGATTCCATTTCCTGAATACTGCCAAAAATGATTTAGTGTTCTCCCGCTCGTCCTCTATAATTTTAAAGTACAGCATCGGCGACTGTAGCTGATCTTTTATCTTTTATTGGCCTACCATAAGTATCGGGAATAAACGTCAATTGTAAAAAGTATATATTGTGAAAACCTTCATATAAGATCCTGTATTTAATCATTTCGCTAAATCTAACTGCCATATGGCCTATCGAGCTGCGGAGATTATGGTTTTCCGTGTTAGGAAATTTTTTTCTATACAGGCTTTAGGTAGAGTAAATGCCTCTTCACCCTCCAAATATGCTTTTAACTCTTTTTTCTCATATGTTAGATTACCTTAAAGCAAACCTTTGTGAAACCCCCAAAACTTAATTTGGCTCCATCAAATTGAAGTAAACTTATAACTACCTCCCTTCGCCGCCATGGTCTGTCCTACTGCACACGTGTAAGCGTATATTATTAATATTATATATATATATATACTATATATATATATATATATATATATATATATAATATTATTATATATATTATATTAAATATATATATTATATATATATTATTTGGCACAAAAATTGATATATAGGCTCGAGGATAAAGAAAGAGAAAAGATTTTAAAATAAACAAAAATTTATTTAAACAACAACCATTACAGCTAAAATAAATTAAAAATATATATTATATAATATATGAAATGCTCATAATTATATATATATATATATAAATATTATAATATATTATATATATATTATATAACATAATAATAATATTAATAATATAATCATAATAATTAATAAATATATTAATATCATAATATATATATATATATATATATATATATAAATGTATCACATATCATACTGGTCACAATAGATTTTCCTAAATCTATAAAATTATTATATTGCTTACTAAATAATTAATAATATGCGATTAATATATTAACGATTTAAAAAATCCAATACTATGCCTTAATTATATTAAGGGTGTATTATTACTTGTTCGTCCTTCTTTATGGATAATCAACGTGATTTAAATATTTAATTGTGAATTTAGGCTATAGAATAGTGCTACCGGTGAGTAATGGTACATAGTAATAATTCAAGGTCTTGTGAGTACGTTAAACGGAGTATTTAATCTAAAGTCTGCATAATCAGCGTGATATTATTTAAAGATTTAATCTTATTATGATAGGATAAATTATAAATAGTGAT
>JABUQX010138250.1:0-25000 GCA_015478945.1 Trachelipus rathkii | reverse complement strand
AACTTACTATTTATCTCAAACTTTCATTTCTATGCCCTTAAACTACGAATCTTACAAAATCTCTTAGGGAAATCCTTAATTCAGCCTACCCACGTATAGAATACAGACTTATTTCGTCAAGCCCCTTCAGTGTGGCTCTTTTTTTTATCTTCAGGAACGTTCCCTGTTTATCTATAAATACCACTGTGCAGACTCTCACGCCTGCAACATAGGGGAACTTCCCTCCAATTATTGATCAGAATCTCGAAGCATAAGGGTGTCTAATTCTGAACAGGTTTCCCCATGCACTATCCCGGAAACATCTGTTATCCGGGATCATGCATTTCAGCATGATCACCTTATCCTAGACAATAACTTCTCAGTTTTGAAACCTTTTAAATCTTTGTTCATATACAATCTTCATACATCCCTTAATATCACTTCAAGCTCTACGTCACTTCAACACAATCCTGCAACTATATTATTATAACTATCTATATATATATATATATATACTAATATAATATATCATTTAAATAGAATAATTAATATATATATAATATATTATATATCAATATATAGTATAGTACTATAATCATGTGGTGGTGTGTGGGTGGTGTGATTTAATATAAATAGCATAAAATTATAATACATAAACTTATATATAAATACAATTATATATATAATACAATATAAAAACACACTATCCCATAAATACTCTCTGCTATATAGGTATTTATATTCTATACAGTTGTTCAAATTTTTTATATATAATAATATGTATAACTATCATCTCTTTACGACTAGCAATATTTTAGTAAACCACAATCAACATATAATATAAAAGTAACATATGCCTTAAACTAAATACAAGAGATAATAATAGATAGAGCTATACAGATAAGATATAAGTAGATACGTATACATTAGAGAAAACAAATACAAGGAGTTCCACAGAAAAGAACATGGCTGGATAACGAAGGAAGAGGCACACACGAAGCGAGTTGGAATAAATTTTCAATGCTCTAACGCATAAACAATATATCATGGATTGAGCATGTCACTCTCTGTGCAGGAGGAATGTTGGAAAGTTAGGGGCAGTGTATTCAGTCTCTTAGTTTTAGGACTCAACTCTACCCAAGAGAATGATGGAGCCGGAGCCCACCAGATGTGAGAACAGTACTCCAAACAAGGGCGATAAGGCCCTTATATAACTGGAATAGCTGTGTGTCGAACGAAAAATAAATTCCCCGCACCTGACTCAGGTTACTGCCCAGTCTTGCGGGTGGTTGAGGCCATCGCGTTAGCAAGCTCTGTGTTTTGTGGGTGTGACTGGCGTTTCCAAGACAAATCTCGTTTGTTATGTCTGTCAGACGCTAAGGAATAGTTTATGTTGTCAACAGGTGAGACGTTAGAACCGTTCGGTCTTGTAGAGTAGGAGATATAGGGAAAGTTGAAGAGGTGTTTTTTGAGATTGAAAAAGTTATAATTGAAAGTGAGGTTTCAAATGTGACTTTGGGATATTTAACCCTCTCTTAAGGTTGTGGTTGGCGGGTCGTTCACGTTCACGGTGAATCCCAAATCCAGTTCAGTTTCTGCGCAATAGAAGTCGTTTAAGATGGGCAAATTTTCTTATTCGTTTATTATGTTTTTTCACGGGAAATAGGAGGACTTGCTTTTGTAACTGTAGAGATGGCACATTCCTATATTGCAAGAAGAAGTGAGATCACTAGAGAGCAGATTTTTGAATATATAAATGGAAAGAAATGAAGAGTTGAGCTACAGTCTGCAATATTAAATGGAACATACATAGAAGTACGCTGACGGGAGATCGGTGATGAAAAGTAAGAAATAAAGTTGGAGATAAAAAACAGAACCTTGAGGTTGAGCACCACAAAATGAACAGGAGAAGATTGAAGAAGTTCGCTCCATAACGAATATCATAAAACTCGACAGAAGCGACCAAAGAGAGAACTGACATACAAAATACAGAACAGATAGAGAAAGGAGGTTAATGCAGAGGAAGGGAAGCCCTCTCACTGCGACTCAAATGCCATTCCCAGAAATATGTCCGTGCCCGGCCACCCATCAAGACTCCCCCTTCATAATCCTAATAAAAGCAGAAAACCAGAAATCCAGTGAGATCATGGGAATAGTAGATGTCACCAGGGTTGTACACGTATCCAAAGCCGTTTTCAGAAATATTCTTGGTTCTAAGCAGCTGCAAAGAGTCCAAGAGGGGGATCCAAGAACTTGAGAAGTAATGAAGAGTTTCAAAGAAGTCTTATAGGTAATAGTCTAATACAAGTGAGATGCATATAGGACGGGTAAGTCTAGTTGACAGGCACTCGAGAACAGGCTGCCCTTTTTGTCGGAATCTGGGATTTGTCGGTGGGGACATATCCCAAATACTCAGCATGATATAAGGGACTCGTCACAAGAGTATTAAAAGTAGGATTAGAGCTGAGCGTAGCGTGGTGAGGATCGAGGAGGACAGCTGGGCCAGCTTAGAAAGCCCTAGCGTACTCCCTCAAATAATCACAACGGGTGTAGGAATCCTAGATTCGGCGAGGCCGTAGTAGCCTTCCTTGACGGTTCAATAGATCTCAGATTCCCATACAACCCCGTAATCATGCAGTAAATCACCGGAGGAGTCGTATGAGAAACCTGAGAATGGAGAGAAGAAGCAGGAGAGGGAGCCAGAGATCGTCCAGATAAGAATTAGATGGAAAATAAAGGAAGGTCCCGTAAGAGAGATTAATCCTATTTCAGTAATGAGATAGAGTTAGCTACAGTAACACCGTCAGAATAGCGATTAAAGTGATGGGACAATCAGATTAATTACAAAAAGTAATTAGAAGATATTTTATTGGCATAAGAGCGAGACCCAGAAATGTTTTCCCAGTGGAGAGCCAAGTAGGTTGTCGCACTTTCTTTTAGTGTGAAAGCCCCGAGGAAAAGAATGGAAAATATATAGTATAAAGGTGAATAGTATCGAAAACAGAGAGTTTTCCATGCCCAGCATGAAGCGCATTATTGTCCTCTTATCTCCATGATTAGGAGCGAGAACATTTGCCATATCGAACCCCATGGCTTTGTTGAGAAAAGATTAGTTGTATTTATATTAACAATATATAGGTCTAATACTGAATATATAGATATATATATAATAAATATATAATATATATATATACTACTATAATATATATATATTATAGATGAACCAAATAATATAGATGATAAATTTATATATTATAAATATATATATAAGATTAATATTTTAAATATATATCATCTAATTATTATAATAAGTATACACGGTATATTAAATCATAATATATTTTATATAAGAGAAACTATATATATATTAATACTATAATATTAATATATAGAGAGATATATAATATATATATTAATTATAATATTGTAATATAATATATATATATTATCATATAATTTATATATATACTACGACTATATACTACCTATATAATTTAATTAAATATATATGAGATTTTAGCTCTGGATTTGAGTGCGACCGATCTGATATGAACTGAGCCATCAATGATATACAACATTACTGAGATTAACTCCCTCATATATAATATATAATAATGCTTCTGTGACCAATATACTCACTTCTAAGTACATTTATTTATACCCTATATAGTGGCTTAGCTATATATAATATGATATGTACTTATTATATGAGCACTCATCAATTATAACTATCTACTAGGATTAATGGGTGAAAGGCAATATGTATAATAGTGAGTAAATAACAAAATAAATAATGATGATAATACTTAGTAATATAAAATAATATATAGATATACATATATAATATATGATACCATATATTTAATATATAATTAATATATACTATTATAATCATATTATTACTAATATTCTTACCTATATAATATACTATAGTATATTATAAGATATAAAATAAACATATATATATAATATATATATATATACGTACTAATATATATTAATTATCATAAATAAGTAGTAGGTTCTTAAGTGCCATTATTCACTAGATCGGTTACAACTACACACCTACTCTAACTAGGTTAACTCTCGTTTACAATTCTTCACGTTCTCAGTGCCATAAGGTGGCTGAAATTTGTCTGAACGCACCACTTATATCACAACAATGGACAAGCTTCTTATCATGGAACTTCGCTACCACTTAACACCTTGCTATCCTATAAATGGGGAAGGGACCCGTCTAATGATCTGGAACTATATCCCCGACTTAATTCAAATTACCTAACATTTTCATGCCCATAAACGTCCCATGGTAAAGCATGCCACTATTATATCTTCACATTTATTTATCCAATATGCTATATTAACTTCAGAATGAGCAATCCGGAACTCGATGTAGAAGACATCCCCGCAAAGAACGCATACATATTACTTCACACCAGAGAGTTGATGCAGGAACTTGAAGAAAACCTCCCCGGTATTGTCGGTATATTGTCGCCGTCTGTAAGTAGAGGATGACGCGCGACACACCAAGGCAATAGCGGGATGGGGTATGCGGATATCAATTTAGGGCGGATTCCGCAAATGCGGATGCCGCGATGCGGGATGTCTATGCTCCATCACTACTTGTAATATAATTGATGATAATGTCAATAATGATAACTGGAATAATGTCAATAATGTAAAGGCTTGAAAACAGTAGCACTCCAGTTGGGCACCTATTTTGCACTCAGTTGGGTGCACGCCAATGATACAGTCAATCCTACTGAGGCCCATACTTGCAATTAGGTCAATTCAGTGTGTCGGACATGTCAATCTTGGCACTTCAAGTCGAGCTATATCAGCTCTCAGCACACTTCACTTTGGCACCAACCTGAGCGACTCCATTCATTTAACAAGATCAGTGTCTCAATTAGAAGACATAATAGGAAACACTTACGTAAAAGATCAACTGCCTCTGGGAATTGGGTAGCCATCCAAAGTATATTGAACTCAAATCAATAAATCTGAGTCATCAAAGGTGAACCATCAATATAAAATCTGAGTCATCAAAACTGAACCATCAATAATACTGAGTCTAAATAAAAGATATGGAACTCTATATCAATTTAATAGGTGCCATTCATAAAAGAATGATAACTTAGAATCCGGATTTACTCACCACTAAACCGAGATTTCAATAACATAGCACCATCAAAGCTGAAAACCACAATGTATTAGGTGCAATCAAAAAAGTTGATATATAGGACATCAATAGTACTTTGCTAGGCATCAATGCTGAAGGCATCAAAAGTTGAGGCATCAAGGCTTAGAGACATCAGAAATTTTACGTAATAAGTGATCATATATATGTGACTGTGTTGTGTGTGTGTCTATATTATATAAGTGTGTGTGCCATGCTGTGTTGTTGTGAGTATGGTGTATGTGTGTGGTGTGTGTGAGTGTGTGTAAATGTTAAGTAGTCTAATGGGTGAGTGTAATTTGAGGTGTATAAGTGTCACGGAGATCGCTAGATATTAATATAATATACATATATAATATATATATATATATAGATAGTATATAGTTAATAATATATATATATATTTGATATATAAAACATTATAATTAATTATATATTAATAATGAGATAGACGAGTAATCGAATATTGATCCATTGTATCTCGAGATCTCTATCCAATATTTGATATATAATACTATCTTATTAATCACCGAAATATATTTACAATGAATTTAAATCATAATCCATTATTAGGGTTACGTCTTAAATACCATACAAACAAGTAATTAGGACATAGATAACATACAAGGTCAAATTAAGGTACTCATATATGGACCTCAGTGAGAGTTGACAGAGACGAGGATAGGACGGCAGTAAGCACGAGAAGAGGAGGCAAAGGAGTGGAGAGAAAGGTAACTACTGTGTAGTTATTGACCTCTAGAAGATCGAATCTCATTACTAATCGCACTCCACTGTTACTCATTTATAAGAATGACTCAATGTGGAAGGTAATTTAATTCACAAAGGCGTAATATTACAAGGCCCAAAACGAAATATCAAGTACTAAAACATAAAAAAAAAGGGCTAAGCCCGCCCCTAAATGGGGGGTCAAAAATAGGTGAGGGTAGATATGATAGGTACGTCTGGCACCGCAACCTTCTTTATGTGGAAAGGGTTGCACAAAAAAGCTACGAGAGCAAAAACTACAAGCGCCAAAAATCCTTGGTAGAGGGAGTATAAAAATAAGAATGATAGACAGGTGGCTGGATAAAAGGGACACGAACGAAAAAGCCCTTGTTACTACTTTGATCATTATTAAAATGAAAATATATAGAAATATGTTTTTTTTTTATGTATCTTATTATTATGTTTATTGAATTAAAAGTTGATTCATAACACCCCACGGCAAAAAATATAATATATATTATATATATATATATCTACCTAACCAAACCTAACCTAAACCTAAGCCTAACCTACCACTTAACCTAACCTAATCCGTTATACGTGTATATTCTTATCCAAGTCCGTTTATCGTATACGCTAATAAACCATAACTTAACTTTATCTAAGCATACCTAACCTAACCTACCTAACCTACCTACTTATCCTAACCTAACCTAAACCTTACCTAACCAAACCTAACCTACCTAATCCTAACCTAACCTAACCCTAACCTAACCCTAAACTAACCTAGCAAAATTTAAATTAAAATTGTCGTGTAGTTGAGTTGTAGTTACGTTATTGATTTTAATCAAAAAAGGTGAAGTACATAAAAATTATAAATCAAGATTTTAGTATAACTAAATTATCACTTGTTAAATAAAAAAACCAAAAAGAATAATAATATTTAATTCTCAATAAAAAAAATATGTATACGTTATTAATTAGTTTGATACAACGTATTTGCGTAGTTTGTAATGTGAATCATTATTATATTAGGAGTTTTGTGAACCACATAGTCAGTGTGGAATAATAAATTATTTTGAGAGATTCTCTGCTAAAAATTTTCCTTTTGCCTTTTGTGTAGGTGTGCCCAATATGTGATTGCCAGTGCGTATATCCTTAATCTGTTCGAAACTCTTACCCAAACACTAGAGCCCGAATCTCCGGCCTCGGGTTTGTCCGTTTAACAAATATAGTATAGTAAGGTAGTAGGTATAGAAATAGAATATTATACAACTCATATCTATTAGAAGTTAATATTATTTAGGATGTAAGTTTGTGTCAAGCGGTTCAATAAAACTTACATATATGTATGTTTATTCGATCAGCTTGGAGTTTCGGATCTTCTATAATTTAGACCATTTTTATTTAAACTAAATATATATGGCGTAGTTAAAGTTTGTAATTATATTATAGTTGAAAGCCTAGTATTTTAATAGTTTCATTAACCATATAGTTAACTTAGTACTTTTATTCATTCTCGTGCGTTCTTCTATTATATCATGCTTCTATACAGGGGCCTCCCCCATGGTGTCCTTGATTTTTCAGTCCTCACTGTTATGGCCCGTCCTTCCTTCTGCTGCATCCGTCTGGTCTTTGTGCGGTCCTGTTCTCGTTACAACCTGATTCTCTCACAATATAAATATTACTATAGATACAGATTTATTACTATTCTATTATTACTTCTTATATATATATATCTTCCATATCATTATCAGTTTTAATTTTCTTTTCTGTTCTATTATTTTATGCTTCATAATATTCATTCTAAAAGAAGTCTGGGTGATAGATTTCTTAGTACAAGTCGTATATATAGGGGTGTGCAGTAATCTCATCTCATTGAAAAACCCACCCCTTAAGGTGCGAATACGGCCGATATATAATAATATATAGAACATATTATATATATAGATATTAAGATATAGATTATAATATATATGAAGAGATATATTAATATATATATATAACTATAACATAATATATATATAATGATATATATAATATATATAATAATATAAATATATATATAATATAATAATTATATAGATGATATTGCGTAGGACTTGCTTTAATGGTGATCTTCTGTAAAGAGACATAGCTAACCCCTAATAACAAGTAATAGTACTGGACAGAATTAAAGATCCAAATTCCAAGTTCCATTAACCGCAACCACAAAATTGTGTAATTAATCGGAACAATGAGAACTAAATATAAGCAAAACTAAATTTCCGCTTCATATTGAGAATTACACTCCTTTCATTCTAGGCGATTAAGTAGTTACGGACTTTAGAAAGACCAGCAGTATTACCGCCCCTTTGACATATCTCTCTTCTTGTTATAAGTGTACGTAACTAACATATTAGTGATAGATATACGATATTATGGCGCTGATATTAGACATTATTTATATTACATCTATAAAATTAAAAATGAAATTAATCCATTTATTTCAGTCGCAGAGGCCTCTTCCTTGAAAAATATTATCTCTGTGTTGTTCGAAAGTCTATAGAGCGATTTTAAGATTGGGACGGAGGTTTCTCGGACGAGAAGTAATCTGAGAGATTGTATAAATTTTATATAAAGATATCTTGTTTATTGATGAAATTTTTTATAATCTTATTACTTGATGCAGTTGACAAACTCTCAACATGAGCCGAGCTGTATAATATATTAGGTTACTATTGTTGACTTGAGGTCTGTAACAAAAATGTGACTTTCGCCGCAAAACTGCTCCTCGATATAAGCACCTGTATCAAAGACAAACACAAAAAAAGCAGTATCAAAAGATGTTATATGATGGTATGTTTTTTCAACCTGTTAACTACGGTATTGGATTACTCAAACTCCGCGGCTAAAACAACGGGATGGCTGTGGTGTATTTATTCTACGAGTATGAAAAACACCGAGATCGAAATTGGAATCCCAGCCTACCACATTCAACGATCTCTGGGTATACGGTCGTTATAGTTAGTGAGTTGATAATATCGGCGCAGACAAGACACGTGATTATCACACTAAGTAAGTCTTACACGGGAATCACCGACTGACAGATAAAACAATTTACTACAGTAAGAATTAATATGAGCAATTCTCGTCACACAAAAATTGAGAGGAATGATTAATAACTCATATGGCACCAGAGATGTAATATATAGCACAACCATAACATCCACCATTCCAACATAATCACCCATTACACCTTTCCATCCGTATATGACCTCTTAATGTCATTTGCTACTCCTCAGTAACCCAATAAATACTCACATGTCTCTCCTACAGGCAGGCTGTCACTATTTACTGACTCAAATACATACCTTTAATTCTAATTCATGTACTATACTTAGCACCGCGGCAACTTAATTTACCATAACACCCAATACATCACAATAATAGAACAGATCTGACTATAACCCAACCGAACTTAATTCAGCCATTCCTTTCCACATGACCGTACTTTCATTTATTCATTACTCATTTTATCAACTATTATCACACCTAGCAAGCCCCAAAGATGCTTATACCCGTTACAAAATTACTCATTATCAATTCTTCTCAACACCCTTAACACTCTCCTGACTATGAACTTGTTCATCTGAACACAATCGTCCTTAGACTAACGTTATACCTCTCATATTCCAGACAATCATGCCTGGAAAAAATATGCATAAAATTAAGGACAATACATCTCTTTCTGTAAGGACCTATGCGTAACTCACGTTTTGCCAAGATCACCTTTTTAATAAATAAATAATATTTCGTCTATGATCACCGTAACAATTATCGTCAGTTATTAATATATATTCAAACTAACTTAGAAAATTACACACAACATTATATATCAATCGGTTCCCTTTTCATATCCAAAATTTTAATATTCTAATATTTAAACTTACAGACACTGATGTTCCAGACAGCTATGCAAAATTTCTAAAACATAAACTTCACAGCACTCGAGAGAAATTTGTCCTCATACTCAAACATACCTTTACCTTATACCGATTACTTTCAAACCCCTCCATTTATTCATCCTGCTAAATCTCTAATATTTCCTATGGTGACTTTCTCATACATTTTAACTGAGCACAACCCTAAATCCTCCTCATATATGAAGGTGATAAAGCACCCATCCAACTCATCTTCAATATTCCAATCAATGATTTCTAACACCAATCATAATAAGCCACCAACCAATCCGTATAATTCATTATGCATAACTTCTTCTCAACTCATAACCCAATCCTATAATAATCAAATTGAATAACCAAGAAGGATACAACACACTCACTTTAAGTCTCACCATTATATGATAAGGAAACATTAAAAACCAAATTCATATTTCGACCAACCATATTTTATATCTATTTACACAACGTTTCAATATGTCATAGCTTAACACCTTTGATATTCCAATTCAGAAGAATAATCTAACACACGAACCATTTAATAATTAATAATTATACACTGAACACTGCACAATTAATAAAATTATCACAATTTATTTTAATCACACACACACACACAATTCCTGAGTAATTCAAATTAATAATAAACTAAATACTAAAAATAACTTCATTGCCATACTAATTTTCTCAAATTCATGTTTCAGTGTTATAGATTTAGATCCATCACATCCATCTATCCACTCCTAATACCGCAAACTTGTTTCATACTAATACTGTTTCTTAAGGATCACTTGAACGTAACTCTTTCGAACAAAATATTTCCAGACTATTATCTTCACCTATCTAAATCACGCTCTAATACTTATATCCCCTATATTAACTTACAGTATTATACACATATTTCTCCATGTTCCCACTGATATATTTGTATTGGTAATACATACTGATATATACATCCTCCTATCATCTTTCGGATAAACTATAACCCATCCTAATATAAGTCAGCTTTTAGTTTACAAAACTTTCAAATAAAAACCTAATTCACTATATTTCTTACCCATTCCAGCTGTATTTTTTGAATCTATTACACAGCAATTTATCTATACCCGAGTAATATTTATCAAATTCTATCACTTTCTCTACATTTTAACCCATACCTCCGTTACATTCCAATCTAAAGTTTCTACACCCGTTATAACCTATTCCTTCTTATTGCACCATATTCATAACCACTACTACATTTTACTATCTACATATTATAGTTATAGCTAGTTCCATTAGCATTACTGACAATTCATGTTGATATATATGTAATGTATAGCGAAATTATGGTACTGAATGTATTTATCCTTTAGCCATCAATCCTAGCTCAGCAAATTGTCTCAGTATTCAGTATCACGAATGTAACATAATTAATAGAGAAATCCATCACCTTATTATATTATTAATGCATAGCAGATTCACTCACTTATGTATTAGTAATTATTCATTCTATTGATACCACTTTTATCGCTGACTGTGTTCCATCTCAGATAGATAGATATGCTACACGAGGATATTCCTCTTGTAAGTCCCCATTCATTCCTCCATGAATTATCCAGAAGAACTGGTCAATTGTCATTCTATTTACTTTTCATCTGCATCGTGATAGATATCTATATTTGTATATCCTTTTTTCCTCCTGTATTAATCAAGACAATTCTTTCATTTGGAAAGCGCTCATACAGTTGTGCTTTATAGAGTAGTATATCTCATACCACACATGCTAGCTATTTAGTTTGTACTATATGTTCAAAGGCCAACTATGAGGCAATGGCAGCATGGCGACCATGGCTTGGGATTCCAACAAACTCGATGCTAAGAGGCTCACACATTTTTACTTACTTCCTAACTTATCTTAAGAGCACAATCACACTTTCAAATTGAAACTTCTGCCTTCTTCGGACTGTCTAGAACAAGAGAGGTGCGTGCTTCCTTCATTTGACTCACTTAGATATTTACTCAGGTTTGTAAACTAGTGTCAACAATATCAATGGCTGATCTACTTGCAATAAGAGACTGCGAGTCTGAATGTACGTTATCTTATTAGTGTCTCATGTTCACTTCCACTTCTCACTCTTTACAATAACTAGCCTGTCACTTCACGATCTTCCTTATCTAACATTGAGCTACCTCGCTTAGCTCCATAGACTTCCTTACTAGCTTATATTTTAGATCTATAAAAGCATAACTATTATGAATATTCGATATAATCCCAATTTCAGCTACCCTATTCATCTTGATTTTAATTATCCCTTAACAACTTTAATCTTTATCAACATTCTCCTCTTTCCACCAAAACCCATAATAAATTATGTCATACTATTTTCATCTTCAGATACCATCTTCATACTCTAATCACAAATCTAGTTATAAATATGGAATACTATCATTATTATTATATATATGTATTATTATATTATCATTCAGTAGTATATTATATTTAGTGATAATGATATTGTGTATGTATAATTATCGAGTAAAGTATTTCTTCACGTAATACACGTCTACTCTCCTCTACATTTGTATAAATAATACGCTTTTCTATTACTTCTGCACGTCAGAATATGGTATATCTCGGACAGGTCCTCACAAGTAAGCCATACTTCATTGTGTATGCCATTCAGCTAATGTATTGATATTACTACCTCTCACATACCAATTATTGTATAGTATCACCACAAAAAGACAATCATTACTGAAGCTTCTATCTCAACCAATGTCCAGAAACATATCATTATCAGACGAGAAATGTTATACTTCCGAGAAAATCGCATTACTTCGATTCAAGCATTTACCCTCATGGGGAGGAATCCATATAATGAACTTATACCATTGACACTATACCTATTATATTATGACATTTTTCAAATACATTTAAGTTTAAATAATTCCTTATTATTGATTAAGTTTAATTATCTAGATACTACTACACACACAAGCTAATAGTATTTATCAAGCACTCTTTAGCCCATAATTCACTCATAAAAGAATTATTACTAACATTCCTTATCCTTCATTCGTCCTCCTCTCTTATTTTCCTATTCCACATTCAGCTGACCTGACAAACTTACATTTCAACACCACACCAATCATTTCACCTGTATAATATTTCCTATCATCCCATTTGTTTTTCATTGTATAAGTAATCTCCAGCATTAGTGCAAAATTGAAATAATTTTGCCCTGTCTAATAAATACTAAATTCATAAACCTAGCTTCTTACTTCTCTATTCCCACCTTTAAACAATTTTTATACTTCTTGAATCATATTATTTATTTACCATTAAATTGATTTTCATAGATTTTCGTCGAAAGGCAGAGGGTCACTTACAGCAATTACTACCTGATCCATTTCTCATACGAAGTTAATTGACTTATTATATAGTTAATTAGTATAACTTTAATATTATATATATTTATAAATTTATATTAGTATTATAATTTATAAATAGATATATTTATATTATAATTAATTAATATAATAATTTATATTAATTTATTATTATATTATAATATTTAATTATATTTTTATATTAAATATTTTATATTATTAATTTAATATTAATTTAATATTATTATATAATTATATTAAATAATTTAATGTTAATAGTTATTCAAGTATATCAATATAATTATATATAATTTATTATTAGTGAAATTAATATATTCATCTTATTTTTCACCCATATTAATAGATTAATAAGTTTTATTTATAGTAGACTGTGTAAGTAACACAAATCAATATAATTTGTTAAGGTATTTTGTTTAATACTGTATAATGTAGTTGTGTGTATTGTATGTTTGTTTTAGGTATTGGTTGATTTAGTTAATATTGTGGTGTTTAGTTGTTGTAGTTGGTAGTTCTGGTGAGTTGTTTATGGGTTGGTGTTTGATGGGTGGAGTTATGGTGATGGTTATAGTTGTAACAGGTTGAGCACAGAATTATATATATATTACTGTGAGGTAGATAGATACTATTGTATTGCTGGGTTCTTTCTTTTTGAATTGTCCGTGGAACTTTTAACGGAATACTAAGTAAAAAGAATCCTCAGGTACAAGTCAATAGTAAAGGCTATAGTTTAAAGACAATTACTTCTTATCTGTAGGTTGAACTAGACTGAGATAGTGAAACTGTCTTCGCGTCTGGGTGTCAGATCAAGATTATTTCTGAGCTTGAGGTCATTGGTATTTTATAGGTATTATTTTTTACTCTTAGAGCAAATGGTAATGATATAGGGCGGTCTGTTTCTATCGGCTAACAATATATTTTGAGAGTGAGAAGATCAACCGTGAATAAGAAAAATATTAAATATGGTTATCTTTGTAAGTTGTGTGCTTTTTTTAACTCTTCACATAGAGATGAATCTGTACTTGCAAGGAGCTCTAGAGTTGAGTCGTGCAATACAACAAGTCTTTGTAAGCTAACAACTCTGCAGACCTTATGCGCTCACCCTCAGTATGTAACATCACTATACTAAGATATGTGATAATTCCTCCTATTTGCCACAGAGCTATTGCTTTAAAACGTTAAGATTCTGTGTTTAGATCTTTATTATTTTTTCTCGCGTGGTTGAGTGAGGACGGAGCACGATATTACGGAATACTTAAAAACTGCCTTTGACACTCTAGAACAATTCGTCAGTTTGAAATGGTATTGCGAGTACCGAGGGTGTTGTCTAGCATGTGACACTGACACTACGGTCGGGAGGCTGGAACACGATTATAGTAATCGAAAAAAACCATAAGTGGAATCTTTCCTCATCACTTAGACGGACGACCAGCAAATTACATCTGATATGTTATGGCCCAAACCGTGGAAGTTTGTGTCTCACCATCACGAGTCGCAGCTACCGCAAGTATTTTATTTGACTGTGAGTGTGAGAGTGAGATAATAGATAGTTTTAAGCAATTCCTCCCAGCAATTAAAGGTAAACAAAGCGAGTGCGGTAGTAAAGGTGCCTTTTCTGTAGTGCTCTTGGAGCAAGGCAGGCCGTGAAATTGCGAAACAGAGAACATGAGATTCAAATAATATAGAGTTCACTGATCTATAAGAACATAAGTAATCACGTACATAAGCGCAAGATGAGATTAGAAGGAGAGAATATATAACCGAGAAAGTCTCCACACGAATCATCAGTAAAATGTAAAATTTACGAACCCCATTTGGATCAGATGGCACAACAAGATTTTGTCTTCCACATAAATCAGTCATCTCACGACACAAAATAATGTCTTTATCGCGCCGGATGTATTAACAACAGTTATTTGACAGGACCATAAAGACAGATTTAAAAGAACAGAAACGAGGACCAGAGGGAGTCATAAAGGTTATTACAGGTTTCACACTTTCTTTCATTGACGTGTATTGATAAATCTTTTTTTCTTGTTTGGCCAATTTTAATTGAAACAAGTTTTGTACATGTTGTAATCAAGCGAACTCACTCATAGAACTTTATTGATGCCTTGAAATACCCTTTGAATTTCACTTTTCATATAGCTAATTTGTAAAATACCATTACAATTAATAAATAGGAATAATATTTTAAAGGTTAAACTTTACTAATTATTTATATAATGTTCACAATTATTGATTGTAAATAAAAGGCATCAACATCTTATTACTATTATGTATCTTAGTGGGTGATTACATCTCACTCTGTAAGAGTGGCTCTTTATCAAATAATATTGCAGGTTGCATGGCAGTTTAATTGGAATACTTATTTTACCTTATTCACGGTACAAAAGCGCATTTATGCTTTGTTTACAATTTGTAGATGCACCGGTGGGCGTGCAAGAGGGCTAGCGGAGCCGGTAATGTGTTTTCCGCTCAACGACTCGCGGGCGTCTAATCATTTTAAAGAATTCGACCCGAACTCCGACCGGGTCCTCTCTCGCGGCTCCAGCATTTAAAATTGTGCTGCTCCAGCTCCTATTTATAATTCCTTGTCTACCATTTACAGCATGTAAGGGAGACGCTCCAAGGTAAAAAATACATATGAGGATTTGCTGTCTTTCAGACAAACATTTTAAGAAGTGTCATGGCAATGAAATGAATGTTTATACATGACATCTTTATAGCTTAGAATTAAAACTTTTTTCGGTGCTCTTGTCTGTTTTTTTGGTTTTGTTCTTGTTTGTGGGTCGAATTAACATATTGATTTTTTTTGTTTCACAAACGGAAAATATATTTCAGTTTCATCCTAAACCGCGAGTTTAAAATAATTCCCTCTAGGCCTTGACTCGAGTGGAAACGTAGCCCGGCGCGGGCTGAAACAATGTATATAATTTAAGTCAAAAAATAGTAATTCGCTTTTATTAAAAAAAAAAAGACAGTAACAAACAGACAAAAACAACCAAAATCATAAATTTTTGAAAATAAATTTCGTCCAAGACAGCCTTTCGTACTTCAACTAAAATACAAGTAATGTAAATATTAAAAATTTATTCAAAACTAATTGTTTTCTCTAAAAGATATATTAATACTCCGTAAATTTCACAAATGTTCTCCCTAACGATATCCTTAGTCAAATGTTTGTTTTCGATCCTCAGTTAGAGACGATCACAGCAATTTTCACTCTCACTTGACAAAGTTGTAATTGTGTAAGAGGCATCGCAAAGAATACGTTATAGAAGATAGTAGGGTTGCTCTTTACCTAAGCGTTAAGGCCTTGATTTCCGGTCGATTTCCTTTTATGGAATTCTAACTTTGTATTGGTTTCTAGAGTGATTTTTTAGGGTTGAAAGTCCTCTTTTTAAATCACTTTTAATCCTGGTGATTTTTGTTCAGTTCTCAATAAATGCTTCTATTGGCGGGCCGTTTTGGATGTTTTCCATTGTTTGTCAAAAATTTTACTGCGTGTCTTCTCCATCTTGACAAGCGTACACCACTAAAAGCATTGAAAAAGGTATTTACCTGAACACTGCACTCTTGAAAAAACTATGTGCGAACTGCCTCGCAGGAATTTCTGATAATCTGTCAGTTACTCATTTTTAATCCATGGTTTACAACAGCGCAAGCATTCCTAGGATATAGTAAAATATCGAGAAGTCGTCAGTTTTTAGAGAATGAAGAGTATCGTTGTAACTGAATGGAATCATAAACAAAGATGGGATAACAAGAAAGTACTCTCATAATTATACAGTAATAATAATGTTTTTATTCCCTTCTATTCATATATGGAAATAAATTATATAAATGTAAACAATAATTGCTAAACAATTTTCTAAAAAAATCTATGTGCATTTTACAAGCGGTTTTTATGCAGATATCAATAATAACAACTTTTCACTTTTAATTGAGACATATAAAAAGTCATGAGCATTTTAGAATAATAATTCTTAATAGAAGAATATATCACAATTGAGTCCCAAAAATTCTGACAATCGGAAGATAAAGATTCAGGTAATGAAAGTACCGGACAGTAGCCTATCATACTTAATTAATATAGCCTTTTAGTACTTACAGAATTGCTTTTCATAAGCATATGGACATATGCACTTCCTTTTGTCTCTTGATCTTAAAGATTGCCACCTTCCAGGCTTGCATTTAAATTGGGGAACGTGAGCTTGGCTTTTGAATATTTTTTCTCGCCTTCTTATAATTGATTTGCTTGTATTGAGGGTATTTGCTTGGAGACGTTAACAGCAACCACACTGTAAACTGTAAGCAATGAAACATCCACGAAACTTCATTTGCAATGTTAACGTTATCGGAATAACATAGTCATTTTTCATAGTTTTATTCAGGATCATTTCTGTAAAACAATATTACTTCTTTCGTTTGACTAAATAAAAATCGATAAGTATCATTTATACAGCTCCTGTTCACTCATCCTCATTGTCCTTCATTTAATTTTTCAATCGTAATGTATCATGTTTGATGCGCTATCTGTAATTTAAATAAGCTAATTACTTGTCTCTTATTATCATTCTCCGATTACTTACTAAGTAGAAATATGTTGCATTTAGAAATGTTGCGATTTGGTGTCTCTTACTGCTAACGTATAAGTAATATTGTTTTTTTTAATGTTTCACACAATAGTCTAACTCCTTTTAGCAAATAATTTAGCTTTCCCTTGTGCAAGCATCCATTTTAAATTTTATGGACTATAACTTTTAATGACAATTTTTAGTTTATTTATGACAAATTCTAAAGTGCTTATTAGAAATCCAAGTCTTTGTAAAAAATACTAAACGTCTCACTATCTCTAAGAACCATTTACATCATATTTTGACAAAAGTTTTTTCACAAGTTTTATTCACTTCGAAAAAGTATGAACTTTTGTCTGAGTTTTTGAAATATTAAAGGTTAAATGATAATCCCTTGTTAACCTTTTCTTTGATTTAAACAATTGAAGCAATGTCTTAGAATGTAGAGCGTTTATATGTTTTGACGGCAATTAATTTAAGGAATTTATGAGATCTATGGATAAGACCCCCCATGAGATATTTTAGTGGTGGGGTAAACTCTCTTAATTTTAGCATGATTGAACTGAATGTTTCTCCCATCTTATGTGTAAACTATTTATGTTATCATATTGACAGATGTAAGTGATTTATCTTCAGAAGCGAGTAAAAGATTCAAGTACATGAGGTGTTTCGAATTTTTAATGATAAACATAATTTTTATAAGGCATATAAAACTATTAAATTAATTAAGTATCTATGAAGTAATATTAGAATCTTTAGTTATTAATTTTGAATATACATTAACATATTCTTAAAACAGAACATAAATTAATAAATATAACGACATTTATAAGTGCAAATGAGCCTTACCATTGTAGAAAAATATACTATGGCTGATATATTATATTATTATATTAAGATAGCGAATAGTTATATAGTAAAGTAAAAGGCTATATATAATATCCGCTCAATCAGCAAAATCACTTAACTCCAATCGTTCCCAATGCAGGGTAGCTTAGCTTTCTACAAGGACACAGTCATAGAACTATCAAAGGACTCGTGAGGAAGCGGCGATCTTTTCCTCAATGGGCGATTTTCCAGTAGTGATAGAGTACAGTATATATACGTAATCTAGTATATATCATCTAAATATATTATAATTAATTAAGTATATTAATATATTATATTATATATATATATATATAATTATACTTATTTTAATTTAATATGATATTATATTATATTATATAATTTAAATATTTAAGTTTAAATTATATATTATTTATGATATAATATATAATATATATTAAATATTATTATATAATATTATTATATGTATATATTATATTAATGTATAAAGAATAAACTATATATATTATATAATGTTGAACAGAAGAATAATAATAGTGGGAAGGTATAAAAGAATATGCCTTCTTCCAGGGAATTTAGAACACCGACATGTTGGTTGCATTTTAACCATTATCTCTATCCTCTACACTGCGCCACCCCAACCCGGTAAAAAGTTTGCGAACGAAGGATTGCAATTTAAAAAGCAATACGAGCTCCCTTCGAAATGGACGACATCGACTCAGGTGTCCAGCCTTAGTTCCTATCCCCTCGTTCTTAATAATCTGTCATGGTCAACTATTTGTAATTTGAAAATTTTCCTAGCTTCAAAAATAGAAAAACTTTACTATTTTTTGGTCGAGAAAAAGGAAAATTTTAGATAATATTTTTATGTATTAGCTCTAGTTTGGAAGATATTTTATACATAATAAATAATAACATTAGAACCTTACATGTTAACAATCTGAAAAGATATCAATTGAGAGTCTTCTAATATCTTAAAAATAAGTCACACTACCAAAATTAATGTAAATAAATTTATACTGATGACATTACTTATTATATATTCTAATTCACTAATGTTATACATGTTTAAACTTGTTATTCATGCCATTATATAGATCAGAAACCTCACTGTATTTATGGTTTAATCTCGTGATGATGGATACATTCTCATTTTGTACTCGTTTGTAGAGTTGGTTTTGGGGGGTTCTATGCCACTGGTTATCCTATTAGCTGATAAAGTAAATCGCAAGAACATGGAGCGTTCCATTTACTTGACCGTTCTTTTTACCATTCGTAGATATTATCTTGATGGAAATCGTTCTCAACCCATGTTCGAGTCGGCTCACGTGCTCAACAATTGTCAAGGAAGAAGTCCAGGTGAGAAAGGTGAGAATGGATCTTGAGTGACATGATTGCACAATAATTGATCGATACGTTGTCTAGAAGTGTTATATCTCACTATCAACTAGAGTTATCAGACCTGCCGATTATCCTAGGAAGCCGATGAACAACTCAATCTTATACAATTGCTTTCCATGTCACTGCTTTCTCTAATGGCCAGACAGGAACTAGCTCAAAGTTAAACATTTCTTAAGAAGTTTTAACGATTTGCGGTCACCTAAACGAAGATGCTCTATCTTTAACTTTAGCATCGCACTGAGTTTATGGATAAATTGTTTTCTGAAGAGGTACTTGAAACCTGCTCCTAATCTGGTCCATTCCCTCACAATAATTTATATATCTGAGGTCCAGTTGGTGTAAGGTGGCAAAAGAATTTTTATGTTTCTGTCTCAGAGGTAGAGGGAATGCTTGGATTACATTATTTTCTCACCTTGGACAAGAAGTAATATCCACTAGTCTGAGCAGACCTTAAACGAGTTGTTAATGAGAGAAGACCTTATCCCGACATATCCCAGTTACAGAAGGAAAGCAGACAGTACTTGGTATGATATCCTCAATATGCATGCCTCCAAATAGTTAATTGCATTAATGACCTTCAGTCTCCACAGATAGGCCAGATGGTCGGTATAGATATTTGATATTTATTGCAGTAAGAGATTGTCCTATATCATATCTTGCATACGTTCTATTAAATTAATGCACATGTAAGATGGTAATAGAAAATTGAATTAATGAGATTTGCCTAATTGTGATCAATGGCGAAGCTTTTAAACTTTCATCTGAGAGTAAATCTAATGAATAGATGATCCAGTCTTCATGGTTGACTGGATATTCTAAATGTAGCAGTAGATCTATCTAACAGGCACATCACAGACTAAGGAGAGGCTAAACAAGAGAATTTTTCATTTCGGAAAAGGAGTGATTCTAGAATCTTGTGTTAGCTGATTTACCTGATAATAGTAGAGTACAATTAACAATAATAGGTAGGTTATAGGAGATTCCTTTTTTGAACCTTGATGCGCAATAAAAAGCTGCTTGATTTGACTTTAGTAGGTCTATAGAGAGGTGCTGACTGAAATTAAATCAGTATTAATTCACAGGATACTGTAGATACAAAACAATTTTGCTGAACACGATGTTCTTTTGAGTGAGTCTCAAATCACACAATAACAATCGCAGGATCATTTGAGGAGATTGTAGTGTATTGAAGGAATTGGTTATGGGCAACCGTATGCATTGGTTAGGTAACTGTAGAGGCTGACGTGATGTTAAGGGTACTTTTCAGGTGGCTGGCCGTTGTTTTTCTTTTGACAAGTCAAGATGACTGACGGAGGTATTAATGCAAGAAATAGCATTAACGTTTACATGATTTTAAGGGCTGAGTCTTCTACAAATCAGGTTAATAGTAGGTAGATGGCAAATATAAAGGGCATAGATATATGTTGTTAGTTAATCATCTCAATCCGTACTAGGTGGCGAAACTAAGCACATGGAATTTGCAGGAAAAATGGCGGAGCCCTCAGGCTAGTCCTGGTTCTACTTAAACTGGTGATACCGAAATGATGGCGATTATGCAGCCTTTATTGAATTGGAAATTTAATACGACGTTTTATGGTCAGAAAAAAAGTAACCAGGGACACACACACGTTAAACATAAACCTTCCGCCCGATTTATTGATTAACCCATGCCGGTTATATGGTTATTCTACGGGTGTATTTTAAACTTCTCCTTAAATATCATATAATGTCTATTTAAATTTTGCACATCTTATCAACCTTGTACTTTGATTATCTCTAAATATTATCATTTTAACCTAAGGATAACCTTTGCTCTTTACATTTTTACAATTATTCATTTTCATATTTTCATTTCATTATTTCATTATTATTTTATAATTATTATATATATTCTTAGTTTTAATTTTATTAATTTTATATTTAATATTATATATATTTTGTATATTATTTTATTTTAATTATATTTATTTTATCTATTAATATATTTATTAATAATATAATTTATATTTATAATAATATTTTTATTTATTTAATTATTTTTATATATTATTTTATTAATTTTTATTAATTTTTTTTAGTTTGTAATTTATATCAGTCGAATTATATATTTTTCAAGCTATCATATGTGATTTTCAAAAACCTAGTTTTCATTTCATAATTTTCATATTTCATTTTATCTAATTTCATTTATTTTCAATTTACTCAATTTTACTATTTTATTTTTATATTCATCCTTCATTTATTCAATAATTAAATATATTATTATTAATTATATATATTATTAATTTTAAATTATATATATTATAATTATTATTATTAATATTATAAGGTAATATAATTAATATATAAAGGATGTATGTTGTAAGTTTAATTATAATTAAAACTTTTTTTGTAGATTATAAAATAAAGATAGCTAAAAATTAATTAAATAGATTATTAATTTTAAATAGTTATTTATTATATTGATATATATATTTTTAGTGAGAATTGATTATATGAGTAAAGGTATTTAAGTTTATTGTTAAATATATAATTTTTATTGTAATGAATATAAAATAATGTGTACATATCTAATTTCGAGGTAAGAACTCATCGTTAATAAGAAAGTTTTAGGTCCGAATAAAGATGAGTATATATTAGGAAGAAAAACTGAATGTAAAAAAAGTATAACGGAAAGTAAAAGAACTAACACTAACCTATAATAGAGTAAGGTAAAACAAACTATATTAATGTGTAAGAATAAGATTAGAAAGGAAAGATGGTGCGTTAACAACAGCTATAATAGTTAAATGTTAGGTTGATGTACGGATACTTTATTTCTAAGCAACTCATACGGTATAATATCTACCCCTTTTTTAGGGCCGCTATCCTAGACTCTATATCTCAGTAAATCATACAATCCTCGGACATACTTTCAAAGCATCTGCTTACATTGTAGTTTAGCCAACAGCTGGTAGGGAAAAATTAAATTTCGCACGAACCCCCAGTCACGCTACACCCATGAAAGGTATAGTGGGCCCCAATGTCGCGGGGTGGTTGGCTGTAGACATATTTGGGATGTAACGGTAGATGCAAGTCTCTATTAACTCTAGACAAGAGTGAAAAACAGGGTAGGGTTTTGCCGATAACACAAAAAGTAACATTGTGTATTATATGAAAAGGTTAATATATATTTAGCATTCATGTACTAATTACAATATAAAGATTCTTATTGAAAGTATCATTACTTAGAATCATTATTAAACTATATTATGTGCTTCTATATTTATGCTATATAATAAAGGATCATTTACGCAAATTCGTCACAGATATATTCCAAACCAACCGCCATAAATTCATAAAGGATGGAAGATCTGGAACAAATGTAAGCGGCATTAGTTCGAACATTTATTCAAAGGGCATCGAGTCTGCTCACTACCCTCACAGAATAGATTTGTGATAGATCATTACTAGTAGATATTCGTATAATATTTCACTGTTGAACAGTTTTAATTTGTAGGTGTTAATATTTGCATAACCGGCAATTTTATTATTTTAGATGTAAAAAAGACATATGTGGGAAGGTAAAAACACTGCCTTCTCCGGGAATTGGGAACCACCGCCGTGTTGCAACTGAAGGGAATATTGCTTTTGATGCTTTACCACAAAATTTAACCAACCTACAATTATTAAAGAACGAGAGATAGGACAGGCTGACACCTGGTGTGTCGCCTTGACGGGAACTTGGATTGCTTTAAAACTGTTATTGAACCCAACTTTTTTTGAGTTGGGGATAGCTCAGTGGTTGAAAGATCGAGTATCATTGTCAACATCACAACACCGTGGTCAATCCGCGGGAAGGCCAAGTTAAAATTTCCTTTACCTTCCCACTATATGTTTTCTTTGTTTGACAGGCAAATCATTCAATTCTTTTGCAATATTTTAACACACAAACGCACACACAATATATATTTATATATATATATATATATAATATATATATATTATATATTATATATATTATATATATATATATATATATATATATAATTATATATATATATATATAATATATATATATATATATATATATATATTAAGTATATATATATATATATATATATAAGATTATGGTCACGTTTGCTTATTCACGTCTTTTGATTGCTCATGAGATCATCTTGGTATGGGTTATGATAGAAATTTTTTTATGTTTAGCGAACTTCTGGAGCTTCGTTTTCGCGAAATTTATTATATTAATTACAATAATTATTATTAACACAACATATTTATTATTAACATTGATATTTATTATTCTTATTGCCTGCATGCAATGTCTCAATCGACCCCCAATTAACTCATGATTATTTTTCGACCCTGATCGCCCCCGCATTAATTTTTGTTACCCCAGAATGTGCATCGACCACTTCGGTCGATATCGACCGCTTTGCAATCCCTGCCGTAAACTCATCTATTCAAAAAGAAGGTAGTTGCCTGAGTTCCCCCAAATGTAGAACAGAAGCCAAAAAAGGGCGGATAAGTTCCCTGTAATTAAGTACAGGTCGCGCTGTTGTAGAAGAGAAAAAGAATTCGCAGTTTATCAGAACTAACATCATTCTGTTGAGGTACCTTAGCAACGTATGTGATATGTGGTTTCCAAAACAATTTATTATTATATGTTTAGACGAAGAATGTTTGTTGTTTACAGGGTAAGTTGGTTAGAGACGTTTAGGAGAGGATAGGAGAGTTGGCAGTTGTTTTTCAGAGGGAGATGTGAGGAAGTTGAGGTTTTTAAATGAGTTGAATTTTTATAAGGTTGCTGTGACCTCACCGAAATCCAATCTAGGTCCGCAAGAATAGAATCGCGAAAACTGTAGAAGTGAGGCAAATTCTAGATGCAAAGAGAGAACAAATAATAAATAATTAATTGGAAGAATAAAGATTTGAGTCATCGGCTCCGGCATAAGAATGAGCAGAGA
>JABUQX010138249.1:17500-23708 GCA_015478945.1 Trachelipus rathkii | reverse complement strand
ATATATATATTATTATATTATAATATATATATATATTATATATATATATATATAATATATATATATAGGTTGCTGATGGGTAACCTTTCAAGCAGGGCAACGACAGAATCCAACTCTGGGGAAGATATCAAGAATTTCTGCCCCGGGGGGGGTACTGCAAGATTACACAATTCCCCCCCCTCCACCAGGAGGGTTACTGCCAAAAGAGAGGAGCCAGGCTAGGGCCGGGCCCACAGGTCATTTTTTACGCTACTTTACTATTGTCCTCCTACTACTTACCTATCTATGTCTCAAATTCTGCCTTTTCTGTCTTTTCTGTCTTACTCTCATTGTAGAGAGACTACTACTCCTACGGTCGGGAAGATGTCGAGAACAACCCGGGACCCCCTAAATATTACTTGCCCTTTCTGCCAAAAACAAGTTGGACTAAATGTGCATCCAGTGTGTTAGTTGGCCTGGGGGGATGGGCACACCAGTCCTGCTCACCATCCGAACCCTCCCCAGATACAATAGGGGGGGTTACACTTGTACAACCTGTAGCCCTCCCAACAACTACCAAACCAAAATCCCCTTCCAACCAACCTGAATCCCCAAAACTGCAACAGTATACTACAATTCAATATTATAATGGGCTTAACCAACAAAATCCATAGACTTTAACCATTATCCTGAAAAAACACCAAATCACATAGCTATCATACAAGAAGCCTCCCTCGGCCCAAAACACCCCTCTTCCCCCTCATTCTATGGTTACGATGCCATATATTCCTTGCCCAACCTTCCTCAAGGTTCCTCCTTTTAAACGACTGATTCCACAACAGCATTACCATACCTCACAATACAACACCTAACACTGTCCACACCACTCCCCGCCGCAGTTTAATAAAATCCAATCGTGTTTCCATACTCCCTGAACAAGACCAACCTACAACATCTTCAATGCCTATATATTCACCACCCGGACCACCCCAAACCCGCCCCCAAACAACCTCACACCCCTATCAACAATAGCTACATACCTCAAATCCTCGATCCTGTGGAGGTGACTTAAATGCCCACCACACTGCCTGGTATGAGGACTACCCATCTGATCCCCGCGGCCAACCATATCCTTAGTGAATTGGAATCCCTGAATATCCTTAACTCAAAAAAACTCACCCACCAGATCCCTCCCCCAAGCCAACCAAGTGCCCCCACCTCACCAGACGTAACACATTTTGCTCCCCCCTCCCACTCACAGTACAACCTGGAACAACCGAGCCAACACTACAATCAGATCATAGTTTCTCCCTATCCAATTTCAGTATCTCTTGACCTCCCACCCACCAAACTCCAAAAAAAGACCAACCACATTTACTAACTACAAAAAAAGCTAACTGGACAGAATTTACTAACCATATCGAATTCCATATAAACCCTACACCAATACATGACAAACAACAGTTAAACCACCTCCATCATGTCAGTAAACAACACTATCAATCAAATCAGCCTAATCTCTACATACCTAAGTGAAGTACAGAAACCTACAATCCTTAGAACTTATCCCCCGAATCAGTCAACTTATTAAACAAAGAAACTCCCTCCCGAAAACTCAGGACCATTACACCACATTAACCCACAACCATAAACGAACCTAACACTCAATCTCTTAACTCTCATAACCACTAACACTACTAACAAGTTTACAGAATACCTACAAACAACATCTGCACGCACTCAGATAAATAAGAAAAAACCTGGCCAGGTTATCAAAAAATCTCAAACAAACTCACAAAACAAACCCCCCCTCCCTCACACGAATCCCCATCCTTGCCCGGCAACTCCCATAACCTTCCCCTTTGCCCCTTTTCCTTTTTTTCCAAAAAAAAAAAAACAAACCAGGCCAGGAAAGCAGACAGCCTCGCAAAACACTACGCTAATAATTTCCCGTAAACCTACTCTCCCCATCAATAGGTTAACAAAAAAACAACTCAAAAAACTTCCCTCAGATCTCAACCCTCCCCTGCCTTTTTACAACCAACATGATATCAGAGCGACAATCAAAACCCTTAAAAAATTTCTCTATCCACGACCGACCCAGTACTCAATCTCAAACTTCCACCTAAAACACCTAGGAGGAAAAGCAATTCTCCCCATCACAGAAAATCTTTAACAAATCCTGGAAAACTCAATATTTTATACCCCCAATCTGGAAACAAGCATTCATTATCCCAAAAATTGAAACTTAAAAAAGACCCCAATTCCCATCCTCCTATTCGCCCCCAATCTCTCTTCTCTCCACCATCAGGAAACTACTGCTGAAGAAACTAATATTAAAAAAAATATCCCCACACATTACCCTCCCCAGAATTCAAACATGGATTTAAAGGCAATCATTCAACAACGCAACGGCCCTCACCTCCCTCACACAACACAATAATTAATGGCTTCAACCAATCCTCTATTCACACAATCCATACTTTACAGCCATCGACAATTAACAAACCTTTGACATGACCCACATAATATGCCTTTTATACAAAAATCTTCAATCGTCGCCCCTAGAAAACAATGAATAAAAAGTGCATTCAAATTTCTTGCTCCAATAAGATATGCAAAAAGTCCTCCATAAAAACACGCTCTCACACTTCATCAAACTGCAAAACGGCGAACCACAGGGGCGCCATCCTCTCCATTCCTCTTCAATTCTTTACAGCAGATCTGCCCCCCCCTACCACGAATCCACCAAACTAATTACTTACGCAAACGAAATCAGTCTCATTTCCCAACATCCCACTTGTAAAACCACAACCATCCAGCACACCCAAAGAATAACCTTACAATTATTAGAAACTGTGGCTACTTCACCAATAGAATGACAGGCCACCCCCCTTAAATCCTCCATTACCCTCCTAACCCCTACTGACCGCCACCAATCATCATTCCACCCAATAGTCTACTTGAACAACAACCCCGCTTCCCTAAATAAACCCCAAAAAATATTAGGACTCGCCTACGACACACATATGACTTTCCCCCCCACATCGATCAAATTATTCCTCAACCCAACTGAAATTAAACACCCTCCGAAGCTCTCTCCCAAACACACTTTTCAGCGACATGAAAACACACCCTACCACAAATCTACAACAACTCCTTAGAAACTAATATAACATATGGCCTCCCCCGCATGTTTCCTCAGCCACTTATCCACAATCAACCTTAATAAATTTGCAAGTTACAAAAAACACTTGCCCTTTAGAATAATCACTGGAATGCTACTAAAACAACCCCCATCAGCATTTACATGACGAACCACACCATCCATTCCCATCCCTACCCACTTAACATGGTAGGGACACAATTTTTCCAGAAAACACTCTATCCAACCCATCCATGGCACCAAATACTCTCCAACCCCGCCCCCTCGACACAGACTAAAATCCCCCCCTCCTCACCAGCCAAACTTTAAAACATCTACAACAACATTCCTCCCCCACCCCCAAATAGGTCCTGGCTCTCTCACATCCATACAAAATTAACAACTACATATCTACCAAAATCGCTGGCCCCTCAATAACAATCTATTAAACACACCATCCCCAAACATCTTCCCCTACAAAGAGGTAACACTGTTCCAGAAGAAACCAATTGAACCTCGCCCGGGAAGCAGGTTCAGGCCACCACCCAAATCTTATGCAAAATAAATTCAGATTCAAACTTGACAACGTTTACCCCCATTCTGCAGTAGATTGTCGTATACCCGACACAATGGAGCACTTCCTTTTGGAGTGCCCCGCCCTCGACGCTCCCCGCGTTTAGCACAACTTTGCCTGTAAACTTCTTATTCTTGACCTGTGGAACCGCCCAAGAGCAGTGGCCAGCTTTCTGGAGGCAGTGTGGCCCTCCAAGTAAGGTGGGCCAGGGGGCAGAAGTAGATGTATGTAATATATATATAATATATATAATATATATATTATATATATATATATATATATATATAGTATATTATATATAGTATATTTATATATATATATATATATATTATTATAGAATATTATATATAATAATAAATTATAATATATACCAATTACTTCCTCAATTAACTCTGGACAGGTTTTCGTTAAGAGTGGAACTGAAGTAGACGGCAATTTTTTTGGTCGGACCATCGTATCTGCAATTGAGTTTGTCATTGGGCTGATCCGGGTGTATTCTCGCACTGATCATACCAAATGCATTGGCCTTCTCCGATTACTTTCGGCTGCTGACAAAACGCCTGAAAAAAAATATGAAAATGACAGCGGTAGATTTGGTTTAAACCGACAAGGTTTTTTTTGGTTTAAACTTTAAACCAACTATAAAATCAAAATCATTTTTTTTAATGTATTTTATAATGGTTTTGTTACTGTTTTTTTTTTTAACAAAAATGTAATTAAATAAGTATTTAAATATATGAGATATACTGCATTTTAATTATATATTTAGATAGTAAATAAATGGGTGGAAAACATTATTAACTCAATTTTTAATAATTTATAACATCAAAATATTTAATAATATTTAAATCACAATATTCAAAAATAATAACTTTAATAATTTTTCCTTTGTTAGAAAATTGCTATTATGATGTTAAATATATTAGCATTTATAGGGATTAGTTCCAACGTTATATTTAAGAGGGAGGAATTCTTTAATTAGTTTAACTGTTTCCAAAACTTTTTATATATTACAAATTAACAACACACATTATATTTAATTTCAAAATTTCAAATTGCTGTTTTTAAACAACATTGTGTTAATGTTCACTAGAAGAAAATTTTTGCCCATATATATATATATATATACTTATATATATATTAATATATAATATATTATATATATATATATAACTATATATATATTATATATATATATAATAAATATTATATATATATATTAGTTTATGATTGAATAACCGCAACCACAACCTCAACCACAACCAGAACTACAATCATGACACCGGCAACCCGGTTGTCACTGGTCTGCACAACTAATACTATATTATATATATATATATATATATATATATTATATATGATATATAGATATATAATATATATATACTATATCTATATATATTATATATATAAAATATAGATATATTAGTATATATATATATATATTATATGTTAATATATATATATAAATATAGGTATATAATATATATATATATAATATATATTAATATATATAGTATAATATATAGTATATATGCGATAACTTAACATACTGCCATATAATTTGTGTTTCATAGTCAGTATTCCCCGTTTTGTTTTCTACGTTTTCATTTTTTTATAGCATGTAATTTTCAATGAAATAGTAATGGCTTGAATTTTATAAAAATATATATATTATCATATATATATATATAGTAATATATATTATATATATATTACATTATATATATATATATATACTAAATATATATTAATATATATATATATATGTTCGTCATTTTTCTATTTATTTAATAATTTATGCTTTGTAAGAGGGAATCGGAAATATTTCATTTGACTGAAGCATCCACTTTGACATCACGTGATCGTTTACGATTCTGAATTAACCAACGCATATTTAAAATGGTTTAAGTATAATTTATGTTATTTTGTACAAATACGATATAGGAGAGCAGAGACAGACTTATATATATAGTAATATACTTTATATATATATATATAGATATTATATATTATATTATATAGATATATATATACTATATAAATATTATTATGCAATGGCGTAGTATTATATATATATATATATATATATATATATATATTATATATAATATATATATATTATATTATATATATAATATTAATATATAATATATAATATATTATTATAGATATATATATATATATATATATATTATATATATAACAGTTTTATTTTAAAAGTTATATATTAAAATATTTACAGTTTTTATTTAAAAAGCAAGGAATTGTGAAGCTTAGAATCTTCAGAGTGTTCGTTGGATTTTTCCTGCTGTGAGTCTAATATTGCTTTGGATTTCTTCTCCCGTTGTAAGGATTGTAACCCCTCCCCATCTACTCTGCTTGCATATACATATTTCTTCTAATTTTAGGTCAATACTGTATACTTCTTTCCTTCTACTATTTGCACTGTTTTCTTAGTGGATAGTCTGGTAGTTTAGTTTACAATTTTTTACGTTTATAGCGATGTA
>JABUQX010138249.1:12500-15000 GCA_015478945.1 Trachelipus rathkii | reverse complement strand
TCATCGAAATCTCTCTCTTCTCTCTCTCTCGTCTCGTATTATTATTATGAAAAACAATGTACTTGGTTTGTCTTTATTCATGAAGTACTTCTAAGATAAGACAATACTTACTAGTTCTGATTTTATACTAATGAAAAATGTATTAACCTAATTGAGATATCTTGAAGAGAGATTACTAAAAAGTTAAGCTTTCATTCGCCCTCTATATCACAAGTAATTCCATTTATTGTGTCGTTACAAAACTCTTCACAACCCAGATTTCGAGGCTGAATAGGGAATTAAATCAGCTGTATAAACCCCTTTATTTCATGAATGTCTTAACTCAACACATGATATAATTTGGAAAGAAAATTTCTTGTATTTTCATCCGCAACGTCTTCTAGATGCTCGATATAAGGAAAACAAAATTATTACAACTTCTTATGTTTTGAAGGAAGTTCCAGGAAGACAAAGTCGGTATACTGATATTAAAGTAAACTTTCTTGTGTACTTGTGTAATATGGAAAAGAAATATCTATTAACAGACAGAAAAAAGAATATTGAATTCAGAAATATCATGCAGCTCCAGCATCTAAGCCAAAAAACTCTGCTTGAAACCATGAATGCTCATCTTGACATCAAGTAGTGATGATGGATACAGAAATAGGAGTATTAAATGATAGGTTTGGATTGAGAGATTACATAATATCAGGAAAGAAAATTGATTCGATGGCCGAAATGATGCTCTAAATGTACGGTGGAGAGGGAACGAACATACGCTTCAAAAGAGTTGAAGATGATGGCTAAGAAGATATTTGTCATTGCCCATCTAGTAGGCGAACCCAACTTCTCAGCGGTGCTGGATAATTTATGACGAGAAAATGAGGAGATTAACAGAGAAGAAAATGGGCAAAAACTGTAATATTCTCTTAAATCTGACTTTATCGCTTCTAAAATTCGAGATACAACGGTCGAATAAGTAAAAGAAAGCACCATTAGTCGGGATACTGCCAGTTTCCACACGGGGACGGGAAGAGATGGGGAATGGAATGCGTGTTGTGCATTGTGCATGGTCTTTGATCCGCACACTGGTACTTCTTGTAAACAGAGGCTAAATTGTACATTAATAACGACCAGAAACTTAGAAATTATCAAGGTTATAATAATAATAATAATAATAATAATAATGAATAATAATAATAATAATAATTAAATAAATAATAATAATTAATAATAATAATAATAATAATAATGTTATTTTATTAGTGGAAATAGTGAGTAGTAGTTAGTTAGTAAACGAAAGCAATGGTAAATTTTGTTTTATTGTCACAACCCGCAACCGCAACCGTGGTTGTTGAAATTTTGAAGACCGCAAAAAAACCGCACACTCGTTTGGAAAAAAATTCAGCTTCTCCCATCACTAATATATAGAGATATATATATCTATATATATAATATATAGATAGTTATATATATATATATACTACTATATATATATAATATATATTTATATAGTAAATAGATGGGATATTAAATAGTAAATAGTATATATATATATCTGAGTATTATATAAATATATATGATATATATAGGTTACATAATTTATTATTATTACTTTTTTTATGTAAACATTCTCACTTGAGGGGCGGGGGCGGGGGGGGGGGGGGGGTGAATATGTGAAATCGAAATGAAAAGTTTTTTAGTAATGGTTTTTGTAAATAGAAATTGACACAAAGAACCTTAAAAATATGAAGTGTCAGTGATTCATAGATTCAGAAGTTTATATCATACAAGTCTCACTAAAAACCAAATGTTTTTGCTAAAAACTTGCAATAAAATATAAAGGTCTGATTGACGGATAGATGTCTTTATATGAGGATTATACTTGTATGACGTTATTTTTGTGCCTGGGTACATCAAGCGCTCGTTTGAGAAGACATCAACGATGAGCAGCTTAGAAATAGTTTTAGAAATTAGTGTGATTTTGACAAAACGACAAAAAGCTTTTCAAATTCATTTCCAGCATACATCGAGTTTATTGCACAAAAAAAAATATAGGGAAATAAATCAAAGCATAAACAGTAATCTTCTATTCAACGTAATTAGTCTGAAAGAATTTTTCGTTTATGTGGATTTTTTCGTTGCATCATGGTCTAAGTATTTCAAAGAAAAAATAATTATTCAGTGACGGTGCTATACTTCGTCAAGACTAGATGGTGAAGAGTAATTCCTCGGGTTCCTGAATTTGATCCACCTTTAGGACGCCTAAGAGTTAAATTAATAATTAATAAAATTTTAAGCAGAAGTAAAGTTAACTGTATAACCAAAAATAGACACAAGCCTAGACAGACAGCTCATATCAAGATGTTAACCATGCTCTCCAAGCGGAACTAAATGAAACCCACTCCTAAAGACAAAACTCGCCTACATTCCACTGTTTACTCATAGACTCAACATTTGGTAGTAGTTAGATTCTTCGGTTGAAAGTTATAAACTGCAAAGGCATGTGTGTTTCAATAAT
>JABUQX010138249.1:0-5000 GCA_015478945.1 Trachelipus rathkii | reverse complement strand
GCCTATGACTGGGCCGCCAATTGTAGGGACCCGAACCTTCGAGTTAACCGCCGGAGGAGGCTGTCCTGCACTTTGGTGTATAATCTCGATTCTGGTGAGAAGTTATGTATGTTCTGTACTAAATTGACGTGGAGTTCCGGGAGGCTCTGCCACATCTACAGCCTACCCTATGGAGTGGGGTCTGGGAAGTTGTGTGAATCTCTGGTTTGGTTTGTGACCTATTGTGGGGAGGAGGACTACTCTTCCTTATGAAATATACGCCTTTTCCGGTCTATCCTGTTATTTACTTTTATGTTTCATTTGTTTTATTGTTATATTTGCTCATATATGGAGACGAAGTCTGTGGTTTAACTTCTATGAAAATGGTTTGTAAAGATAATACGTTGTTAAATCAAGGCGTGCACAATTACCAACTGTCGGGCACCAAACCTGACTCCACCTCGGTCCTCCTACTCCTAGACCAGCAGGTGTTTCCGCTTTTATTCCTTCTACTACACCTGAAAGTCCTCTGCGTAACCTCAGCGATTCATCGCTTGGTACGCCCTCGACACCCCAGGTGCCCAAACGGTTGGAGCATCCCGAAAAGGTGTCCCCCGTCCTAATCGTTCTCATTTATTTACTCCATATGCTGCTCCCTCTCCAGAAATGCCAGCTGATACATCATTCCCGATATATTACTTATTGCGATCCACTACCTCCAAAGCTCTTACTGAGCAAAGAACCATTATTCTTAGCGATGCACTTGAAAAAGCTTGAGTTGAAGACCCTCCCCCCAGTCACATGTTAATGAGAAATGGGTTCCTTCTGTTCAAGCTACTACCCAGAATCAAAGTTCCATCTTGTCATCCTTAACGTCTCTCGAAAACATCCTCTTATTTCCACTCCTGATGAAATAAGAAACACATCCAAAGGCACTATTTATTCTTTAGAACAGAAAAACGAAGATATTGCTGTCATTTTAAGAAATCTCCAGCAGAAAAGATTTCCCGTTACAAACGTTTATAGATTTCCCCCTCGTCGGGACTCGCCTGATACCCCAAATCCTCGTTTACTGTTGACCTTTAGTACCCCTTATCCACCTTCAAAGGTGAAAATAGGGTTTACAAGCTACAGTGTTCGTACGTTTATTCCCCGACCCAGACGTTGCTTTAAATGCCAACGGTTTGGTCATCCCCGAAAATACTGTAGGGGACCGCATGACATATGCCCAGTCTGCGGAGAAGAATTTCACATTCCCTGTGAAAACACACCACACTGCAAAAACTGTGGAGGACCCCACAGTGCCTCTTCCTTAAAATGCCCGTCTTACCTGTTTGAACAGGAGGTTTTGGAGTTATGTACCATACAAAAATTGAGCAGGAGAGATGCCATACACCAGCTCAAAGACAAATATCTCACAAGACAAAGGCAATCTTATGCTACAATTGCAGCAGCCCCCCTGCCTTCGCGTGTTAATCCATAGACAGCTTCATTCCAGTAGACCTCAAGCAGTTAGTGCAACCTGTCAGCATGCATTGCCAATGCTACCGACTTCTCAAATAATCCCAAAACGGCTCTTGATCCAATCTCCCGTATACAATGCCATCAACAACCCTACTCCGAGTACTAGTTTTCAACCAATTCCAACAATGAAATTAAGTTGGTTCATCCAATACAAAGCTTGGAGAACATTTCCTGCCAAGACACTCTGTCCTATACCTCCCGATGAGTTCGCCAAACTCACATAAGAGCATTGCATCTATGTCTCCCACCGTTACTCAATTTTCAGAAAACATGTTTCTAAACACAAAGGAAAGATTAATTACCAAGCTAAAGATTATTCGCTAAAATACAAAACCATCCAAAATTTCTAAAGTAACCACATTGCCCCCGATGTAAAAAATTGCACCCCAAAGAGACTTCGTCATAGGTCTATCCTGAGACAAAAAGCAGCGACTTCAATAGATTGTACCCAAACAATCATCACAGTTATTGAACAACCCACCAACCAACTCTGATAGCTTGCAGGATTATTCCAGCTCTTCTGAATCCTTTAACTCTTCTTCCGAATTTCCTACCTAAGCATTCCCTAAAGGATTCTATGCCTTAGCGAGGGTTCCTGCAAAGTAGGGTGCAGCTAGTGCCAGGGGTGCCAGCACATTGTTTTAATTTTCACTAAAATTTTGGAGTTAAGTAGTACAATTCGTTTTTATAATATGACAACACCATTATTATGCATCGTCTACTACTCGTCGGCCATTTTGTTTGTAGTCACGTAGTGCGTCCTTGGTTTCGAATGGCTCCGGGTTATTAACATTGCCAAAAAGATTCCAGTGGATTTTACGGTAACTTTGAATTATTTTCTTATTGATTATAAGAAACTGTTTAATTAGTCATTAGTGATATTAGTGACTATAATATAATCATTATATATATATATATATATATATATATATATATATATATATATATATATATATATAGTATATATATATATATATATATATATATATATATATATATATATATATATATATATATATATAATATAAAAAGAAAAAAAATGAATATATATATATATATATATATATATATATATATATATATATATATATATATATATATATATATATATATATATATATATATATATATATATATATTGCAAAACTGGAAAACCGCATACTATTGCCGAGACATTAATTAAACCTTGCCTGAAGGATGTTGTTAGTTGCATTTTAGGTCCAGATATGGCCAAGAAGATTGATACTGTGCAGCTATCAAATAACACTATAAGCAAGCGAATTAACACAATTTCAGAGACAGTCGAGAACGAACTTATAAGAAGATTGAAAACTTGTGAATTTTTTAGTTTACAGCTTGATGAAAGTACCGACGTAGCGGGACTTGCTGTTCTTCTTGTGTTTGTGAGGTACCCATTCGCAATGCAAATAGAAGAGGAACTTTTGATGAGCGAAGTGCTTGAGACTTACACCACTGGCGACGAAATTTTCAATGCTATCGACAAATTTGTACAGGAAAATGGTTTGGAATGGAGCAAGTGTGTGGATATTTGCAGTGATGGAGCGGCCGCAATGGTTGGAAAAACGAAGGAGACGGTGTCTAGGATGAAGCAAGTGGCAGAAAACGCCACCAGCAGCCACTGTGTCATACATCGGCATTCCCTGGCAACAAGAAAGATGCCACAAGATTTAAAAGTCGTACTGGATGATGCTGTGAAGATAATTAATCATGTTAAGAGCCACCCGCTTCAAGCACGCCTTTTAAAACTTACCGCCGAAGATATGGGTATGGATCACTTCCACTTCTTGCTTTCGCACAGCAGAAATGAGGTGGTTTCAAGGGGAAAGATTTAATCCAGACTGTTTGAACTAAACGATGCATTGTTGGTCACATTTACAGATCAGTCTTTTTATTCAAAAATTAACTGATGTCGACTGCTGCTTAAATTGATACCTTTCCGACATATTTGAAAAACTAAATGAAACCACCACATCTCTTCAAGGGAAAGGAGGAGCACAATTAGACAAAATAAAAAGCCTTGAGCAAATTTTTTTTTTTTTTTGAAGCGTGTGTTAAGAGCAGAGACATCTCCAACTTTCCTCGGTTGCAAAATTTGTCAAAACAAATGAGATCCATCTTCAACCGAACTTCATCGAAATTATTGCTGCCCACTTGGAAGGTTTGGAAAAAACTATTGTTGAGTATTTTCCCGATATTGATTCTGAAGAAGTCTACAGCTGGATGACAAACCCGTTTTCGTGTGACCCGAAAATGTTAACCTACTGGATGACAAAATGAAGCTTTTCAACATCTGCTGGATTTAATGAAGACAGCACTTGGAAACTTAAATACTGCGAACGGGCCAAGAAAGGTTCTGGATGCAAGTGCATGCAAAAAACAATGATGTTGGCAAGATTGCATTAAAAAGAGGTATGCATTTTAATACCACTTATCTATGTGTCTGCATTCTCAATGTATGCTTACATAAAAACAGATACAGGAGTAAACCAGCTCCAAGTGATTTATGGGTAAAATTAACAAAACGTCACATAAACGTAAAGAAAATAATGAAAATTCATTAAAACAGTTTCATTCTTCATATTGAAGGTGAATGAGCATTAAATTTGCATTGTTCTTGTTTTCCTAAAACCTAAGACTAAGTAGTCAAACCAATTTAAGAGTAGGTGTGCCGCGAATTTTTTTAGCACAACAAGGGTGCCTGCGGTGAAAAAAAGTGCTGGGAACCCTGCCTTAGCGGATGAAATAGATCATAGTTCCCGAATGGAGCCTTATGTTACGACTCTCTCTCTCTCTCTCTCTCTCTCTCTCTCTCTCTCTCTCTCTCTCTTCTTTGTCTCTCTTTCTCTTATCTCTCTCTCTCTCTCTCTCTCTCTCTCTCTCTCTCTCTCTCTCTCTCTCTCTCTCTCTCTCTTCTCTCTCTCTCTCTCTCTCTCTCTCTCTCTCTCTCTCTCTCTCTCTCTCTCTCTCTAACGATTCCTGCGCTTCCGAGAAAGATTAATGGAAAACCGTTCAACGGAAACACCGCAAGCGCTCTAAGCATTCTAATTCTGCTGGTGGCACGAAAAGGGACCAAGAGGTTCCCCATTTTTAACCCAAATTGTCCAGTTTTTCAAAATCACCCATCTGGTGGTTCACTGACAAAGTCTCTAGCGTCATAGCTCCTGTAACCCAACGGATCCCATGTTGATCTCCAATATCGCAACTCCAACTTCTTTGCTCCCATTCTCTTACCGATCGCTTTACCTGGTCCGGCTTTGATTATTTATACAGCAGTGACCATTACAGAATAGCCTTAAATGAACTTGCACCGAGCCCAATGTTAAAATCCAATTCAAGCTGGCGCTATGGCCGAGGGCAGTAGGCTCTTTTTGTATCAGGCCACAGCTATCCCACTTTCTCCCTTAAATAAAGCGATTTCCAACTATTGATGATGCCTCTTTAAGTTCTTGCAACAAGTCTATCATCACTGCAGTGGA
>JABUQX010138248.1:12500-20000 GCA_015478945.1 Trachelipus rathkii | reverse complement strand
TCTCGCGAGTACTCGTGGGCTAAATTTTGCCCACACTTTTTTTTTTATAAAATTTTTCACTTCTTTTCGTTCAATTTTTTTCTCGATCCAGGTATTCCTCAGGGACATATTGAAATATATGTACTTAAAATTTCATAACAATTGGTTCAAAAAAAAAAATTTACGTAGAGTTAAAGTGTGGCATGGGCATAAAATGACCATACCGTAAGTGCGCAGTTAATCTCTTATGAAAATTTTAAACATTTTTTGGCTATATTGATATAAAAAATTGGTTTAGTACGAATCTAGGAATATACGAGCCAAATTTAAACAAATTTCTATGTATACTTTTTTTTTATTTTTTTTTTTGCTGATTGTGCAAATTTGCCAAGGTCGCCAAAAAAAAAATCAATATTCAAAATTTTTTTGAAAACGATAATAACAAACAAAAATTAACAAAACTCTATATAGCAACTCTAAAAGGACTGAATTACATAATCCGTACCTAAAAAGTGGCAAAAAATAAAAAAAGCTAAAAAATATGTTGTGGGTCAAAAATGACCCAAGGGTACGTGGACGTATAATTTGCCCACCCGTATAATGTCACATAAATATTTTATTAACTTTATTTAAGTTTCTTTTTCTTCATTTCTGAACATTAAATCATTTCAAAAAGGTTTAATGAAAATCGAGGAAGAAGCGGCTGGGTCGCCAATAATGTTAATTGGCCATAGACCAATTGCATATAAACGTTGAATTTTTAGGCCTATTATTTCGTATTTTGCAACTTTAAAAGAAATATATATAGTTTAGTCAAACTAAAAAAATTACCCATAAACCTGGGCAAACCTGCTTCACAAGCGATTGAAGTGGTATTCAACTTAACAAATGTTGCTTTATAATATATCCAAAATCAGGCAAAATCCAGGTATGGGGAAAGTATTGAAAAATCCAATTCAAAATAGCGTTGGAATTTCGATTTTTTGTTATATTTGTTTAAAGATATTTTGTATATATTGAGATTAATGAAAGCACATCCATTAAATATAAGAGTAAATATTGAAATATCAAAGAAAATACAATTATATTTCAAGAATAGAATTTATCAAAACTAAATATTATTATTTACATTTTTATTGTCATAGTTAGTATAGAAGTACTGTAAGAACAAAGTCCTTAAGGAATTGAATAAGTAATGTCTGACAAACTACGCATCTGAATCACTGTCATTGTTTTCAGTTTCAACGTTGTTGTCACATCCACTGATCTGGCACTCCCCACAAGAGGCTGAACAAGGCAGCCCGTTCTGTTTGCATCCACATCGCATTGTTGCGCAATGCGTCTTACAAGAACAATGGATCATTTTCAGTAACCACTCTGGGGCTGGTGGCATATCAGATACTGTAGGGTAATACGAGTTTTCCCTAACAAACCAACCCCATTATGTTGCAGTTAAAGGCGTTTCTTGTGATTTCCAAACACATACCTGATAGTATGTACGAAAGCTATGGTACTTTGTTGCGGATTCTGTAGGTGGCCAGCGTTCAGGTGCAACAAACGATTTAGCTGCTGCAACTTTTTCCACTAGCATTCGATGACGAAGTGCTTTTAGAGAATTTCCTGTCTTGCCGTCATATAGTATTGACATAGCCTTACTTCCTGCAGATTCAATGTCACACTGTTGAGTTCCATCTGAGGAAAATACGTTTGCAGCCAGCTGTAGTTGTTCATCATTCATTAGTTTTTCCAATGCTCTGGCCTTTCCGATGCCAAAGATTCTGAACGTTGTGTCACAACCAGTAAAAGCATGTAAAAACAAAATGTTTTTACAAATATCACTACCCAGCAAGGCTTTAATTCCAAGAATATCATACACTGGATTTGTAGACAACAGTCTTTTTATGTCACTCCGTAAGTACAGTTTAAAACCATTGTTTTTCGCATGGTATAACAAAAGAACCAACAAGTCTGTATCTTCGCCAACAGGGATGTGTAACGGTAATTATATTGGTAGATGACGTTACTGCAGATTGAACAATATCTAAATCTGCATCTCCATCAGCTTGTTTTACAGTGCACCCTATTTTTGTCAAGGCTTCTGATACGAGCATAATTAATTGCTGCTTATTTGTATAATTGGCCAAGAAATTTTCTTTCTCCCCGACAAACTTCATAGTAGGACTGAAGTGTACAGTCTTGCTAATTTTGCAAGTGCTGCGCCTTCTGTGAGTCATGTCCTTAATGGAAGGATCACTGCCGTAGCCATCGAAGACAACAATAGCTCTGCCATAATTATCAAATGTAAACTTTGCGTAGGAATTGGCTATGTTCTGGTATGTATCACCAGGCCTCCACATCATACGACGAAGTAGGGATCATCCATCTAAAACGAACTGGACGTTAGTTTGAGTGTCTGGAACATTTGCTGTACACAAGGTACCACACTTTTTCTGTATTGCATGGGCTAACTGAGGCTTATCAGCTTTTCTTAATAAAGTTCGTGATACAAATAATGCTGGCGGATAAGCGCAGAGCTCATAATTTAAGACATCTGCAAGATTCATGTTACTAACTGTGTTAAAAATAAGCAACCAGTATCCAATCCTAAAATTTATCATAATTTAAAGAGTGCATATCCAACACTCCACTTCTTCCAAACCTAATCTCGTATTCTTAACTAAACACTACATAGGGCTCTAGAACAGTTTTACTAGACATCAAACCCTTACTTTTGTTTGTAACACTTAGTGTCTCTAATTCCTTAAATTTCAACCCGTCAATGAGAATAATATATATAAGGTAGTTAGTATGTGTGCTAACGTGTGCTCAATTAATATGTTTTTTCTTCAAGTTATCTGATTTTGGATGACGGATAACTTTCTGAAAATTTTTATATACCTTTAATATTGATATATCTAAAGCTATATTCTCCACTAAATCTATACTACTAAATCTTTACTGTTCTCTATATGTACTCTATTATAAATCAACGATACAATTCCTTAAATTCTCATATTACAACACTTATAATACTCTTAAAATATTAGAACGTATAGTTCTCTTTTCTTCTATTCATCATTCTGACTAGAAATACTATTTATTACTTGTATTGATATTCCATAACGATCAAAACAGCTTTATTTCTAATGAATATTAAAATGTAATTGAGAATTTGATATATACTCTAGCTACCACTTTCCATCCACTAAACGTGGTCTGGCTAGAGCAAATCCTCCAATATTTTCCGTTATTTAGCAAAGAAAATTTCGACGCTCACCTACTCGAGCGTTGTTCTCTCTCTACTCTCCCCTCTTCTCTCTCTCTCTTCTCTCTCTACTCTCATCTGTTCTGGGTCTCCGTCTCTCCGTGCGATCTCTGCTCACATCTCTTCTTCTCTCTCACACTCTTCTTCTTTTACCTCTTCAATCTTTCCTTTTACTTATTCTGTTAACTCTGTCTATACTCCTGTGCCGAGACGGTTTGTCCACACCGAGGATCACACACTACTCTGTATTATCTCTCTATCATAATCTTAATATATACAAATAAATAAATGATTCCGTCTTGTGCACTATCCTTTTCTCCCGTAAATCTAAGCACTAATCCCACTTGCATTGTTTTTTCTATAGTAGTTATTTCCAGCCATCTACTTGAAGTATTAATACTCTACACATTAAAGATTAGAGTATATACGTGGATGGATTACGATGGTATATATACTCCACCTGTTGGTTCATTAAAAACTTGTCTCACCGATAAGCTTATTATGCATCTACTATTTCTTGTTAATAACTATTATTCGGTTATGTCTTAGTTTCTACTATTTACCATCTTTCATCTGCTTGAAACGTGTGCTCATATCATAATCTATGCCGAAGAATAGAAACCTCTTCTGACTTCAAACTATCGCTCCTGTCGTTTTAACCCCGGTTCTTTCTGTGCTTTCATAAATCTTAATTACTATAACTTATAACAGGAAATTTGAAATATAAATATATCTCCATTATTCTATACAAATTTTCTTATACTGATAGACAGTTAAAATCTTTTCGTTTAGGATAACGTTCGCTGGCGATTTTTTCCTTATTTGCTCTCTAACTCTTGCTCCTAATATTACTTTAGCTTGTTGGCTGACTGGATCATATAGAAAGTCAATACTATTAAAGTCTTGCACTATGCCTTGATTTCTAAATTCCTACCTAGAGTTATCTATCTCACTTCTCTGTGGTACCATTCTATCTTACCGATTTCCTTTCTGGTCTTTCTGTTAATAATATATATATTAGTTTTAGCAGTTGCTGTGAATAAGTACTTTTTATATATATATAATAAATATATTGATTGATTCTCATCAGGTTTATTATAGCATTTATTCCCTACTCATGTTATTCTATCTACTTTATTAATATTAATGACATTCTACCTATTATACTATTTTATTATATAGTTCATAAAACTACTCTATAATTCCTATTAGTCAACTGAACTCTCTACCTCTCTATATTTACTATTACATATTTATATATTATTGATATAACGTTAAATTGTCAACCAAGCAGCAAGTTGCTTCTAACGTCTAGGGGATACTCAGGCCATTAGTGCTGGAGCAAATTCTTAACTTAATACCCTTTTGTCAAATTTTACTAATTGGTAGGTATTGAGAACATTATTGATTTTAAAATCTATCAAGATACATCTGTATCTATACTTATACCTACTATTCGATACTATTAATAATATTTACGTCAAAGCTCTATAAATCATATTATTTCATCGTGACAATATATAATCTAGCAACTCAACTCTCATATATGTCCTTATTATATATACAAATATTCTTGTTTTTACTTATTTCTCCTCCTCACCTTAATTATAAAAGTAATCATAATTATCTCATTTCTAAACAAGCTTCATATAAGTAGTTTGGTAGATTATTTGTATGAGTTAGTATTTAAAATTTACTTGTTGAGCTGCTATATCTATATTAAGTATATAGGTGTCATATCATCATCCCTCAGTATTGCGTATTTTATTACCTCTTAAATTATAATAATCTATGTGGTTTATATGTATGATTCCACTCACAGAGCTCTCCTTGTTTCATAAGTAGAGTTCTTAGAAGGGTTTATCGTCTTTGTTTCATACTCTCATTTCATCTTGCTAAACCCACTAGCACTTTTCTCATGATTTCTTATTTTTTTACTGCTCTTAAAAGTCGAATTGTGTATCTCCACTTTCTTTATAGCATCGCAATTTAACAATGGACCATCTGTAATATACTCTCATTCAAAAACTCTTTAGTCGTAATTCATTCACTCAATTTAACAGAAGGTTGTGCTTCACAGTCTGCACAAATAAACTTATACATTTCTTATCCTTATTCTCTGTATCCCTATGAGAGTAATATAACTGTTACACCTATCTAATAAATCTGTAATAATACATATTACCTATTATATTTACTAAAGGTATGGTTGCCGATCCACACCCCTTCCCTTGATTTTTACTATATCTTTATTTCCGACGATATGGATTTAATACTCGCGAGTTAATTCCATTTGCTACAACGTGCTATAGACTTGAGAGAGGACGACTTCAGGTGGCGTTTACTTTCGGGTCAATAGTCAGCCGTATACGCGATTACGAAGCGGGAAGTGACTTAAGATTTATTGAATGCTTACTTCGACGAGCTTTCTTGAACACACAACGAGAACCGAATAGTATTAGAATATAACACTACCTGCCTCCTTGGCATAGCTTTGGGCACTAGATTAATACATAAATTACTTATATAAAAAAGAAAATTTAATAATTTTAGTATTAATCTGTAGTTATAAAAATTAAATATATCTATAAATGGTATATTTAATGGGAATGAGAAAGTATCAGTTATGGCGCATACAGGTGCTGATCATAATAGTGAATGTTAAAAGAAGAAAGAAGAAAAAAAAAATGTATAAAGAGTGAATAAGTAAAAATATATATATATATTGATGTTCAATAATATATATAAATTGAAAGAGATATAAATATGAGTGTAATGATGAGTAAAAAATAAATAATGAGATATTTCTCAATTGAAATTATAATTACTCGTGAAGTAAAAAATAACATAATTGTGATAAACTAATACTTGAGAGTGTATTAAATAATATAACCCATTTATAATTCTGTGTAAATATAACGATGACACCTATATTCGCAATATGATTTTTAGTATTGATTTTTAATAAAGATAAGGAAAAACTTTAAATTAAATCATAATTTTATTATTAATCTCACTATATTGTCAAGCTAGTTTACTTAAAGCAATACTCTATGATATGAACCTACTCACGTGACCGATAAATTAATAACAACCCTTTGATACTAAATTACAGCCATAATTTAATTGTGAAAATAAATGCAATAAAAGTGGAAATTCCAATACCAAAAAAAGTAAAAAACAAAAGTAGTAAAACTCAGCAAAGACGAGATTTCGATAAGTGAAGGCAAGATATCTTAAGCTCACTCTAAAATAAAATATCTACTCCAATCTTATGCGAGCTGGTGAAGATATAGATCATACTATTTCTGTCCCACATCCCAGCCTCATAAGAATCTACAACACCAAAATAGAATCTACAGAGACTAGACAGCGACATATAAACTCGCTTAAAAATAATCAATAAGTGATACCACGCGCGACCGAAAGTATAAGTCGTTATTGCTCGACACGACGAGAACAGAGCATGACCTAAAAATGCTACCACTTCAGAGGTCGTTAGCACTCGCCCTCTATTCTGCTCTTTCCCCTATACTAAAAAAAAAATACGTATAAAATATAAGAATGACCACAATACGCTACGAAAAGTGATAAGAATAAGGAAAAACGTAGAAGAGGAACAAAAAAAAAACGACAAACATTATCGAATTGGGTTAAGGTTAAAAATTAGTGTATACGTTTAATTATAAGTCTGCGGAGTTAAAATGCGTAGACCAATAGCATATAACAGATGCTAGTATTCTACAGTATTTCTTCACAGTGTTGATTCTCTCAGCAACCTTCGAGTATGTCTAGTATGGGTGTATCAATATATAATTCATCTGTTGGTGTTAGTTTTACTTAAAGATAAGTAAATTATACAGCATTCTTTCTATAATTCACTCATATGGATTCTCATTAGCTTAATAACCAAACGTGATGATCGGTGTTTGTGTTAAAGCCTTTCTACGAGCGACAAAGCTCCTCTGTCTTTCTCTATACTCTTCTCGACAGAATCAAATAGTAGTTTAGCATAGTATAATAATATTGTGAGTGGCAACTCCTATGAACCTGCGTACCTCAACTTTCTGCTAACATGTAGCTCAATGTGGAGAGGCCTTTTCTCCGTATTGAGAATAAACGGCATATCCCTAGTCTTATGGAGTGTGTCAATATTAGTTATCTGATGGAAATATTCCTTTTTTAATCAAGAATTCAAATAATAATTATTTAACATCTTTTGTTACTGATCAGTACACCAATGACCAAGATAACAA
>JABUQX010138246.1:0-11441 GCA_015478945.1 Trachelipus rathkii | reverse complement strand
GCAGCGTACAGTATGCTCTGCAAAGGTGCCGCATCAAGAAGTTGTGGTGGAAATAAGGTGAGTTTGATTAACATGTGATGATGGTGAGTGACGCATGTTGAAGATGTGGAACATATGTGCAAGGATGAATGAAGGGTGCGAATTTGTGAAAGGTCAGTGTGTCTGGGTGGTAAAGTAGGTACTGGAGAACGCTAGATGTGAAGGTATAGTAGCACATGTTATCGATTGCCTGCCGTATATTAGATTGTAGGTGAAAGTGCAGGCATTTGTTGCCGAGAGTAGAAGCAGAGTGGTTGTAATGGTGTAGTAGTAGTAGCAGTAGTAATACGTTAGTAGTAGTAGTAGTAGTAGTAATGATGGTAGCAGTAACCGTGAAATTATTTCATTGTTATATTATTATGTTAAAACTAATTTTCAAAATAAAATGCAAAGTAAATACCCCAAAAAAATGTCACCGATAAATATGCCAAAAAAATCACCTCAAAATGTCTCTCTCAAAAAAAAAAAAATTTTAAAAACAAATAAAAACGAATCGTATAAAAATATTTTTGAAAAAAGAAAAAAATTCTAAATATCCGCTCCCCCCCAAAAAATTTTTATATCAAAGTAAATAAAAAAACTGTAATAAAAATATAGTGTTAAAAAGAAGGTAAAGGGAAATGTTAATATTGAAGAAGACAATAAGGATCGTGAAAAAAAAAGATTCAAAATCATTAAAATTTTTAAATGAATGCAACCCTCAACGATTTTGAAAGAAAATTTTAATAGAGGCTTTATAAACCTTTTAAAAAAAAGTCATTTCTTTTTTTTCCCAAAAAAATAAAAATAATTAAGAAAAATTAAAAGAAAGAGAATTGTAAATAAAATTTTCAGAAATTTCTAAAATCAATTGAAATATTTTCTAGTTCAATAAAACAAGCTAGTCCTAGCAAAAAGTTCAGTACCATGTATGTGATTTTCACAATTTTTATAATAACATTTCGTTTTGCCACCAATATTTTATAATTAATTTTTCACATTATTAAAAAAAACAAAATTAATAAACTGTTTTAAAAATTTTGCAAGTGCTCGTGAAATATACGATTTGGTACTTATCTAAAGTCCTTTAGTCCTGTAGATACGAATTTCTTCCACGAAACCTAGGGAGCAGATTTGTTGAGAATGCCTTTGGAATGTAGTTGTGCTTTATTTCTATTAATGAATTTCGCTTGATGATGATGAAATTGCCACTTTATTATGAATTTAATTAAATCGTAATGTTGTGAAAAGATAGAGTGTTATGTGAAGGGTTGCGTGACGATTCTTATTTGTATTGAATTTCTTCTTTTCGTGCATGAAGAGTTTAAATAAGTAGCTTCCAGTTAAGACGGGACCAAGAAGTCGCCAGTAAAAAGTTATATTTTAATGCTTAAAATAATAAAATAATGATGAGGGTTCAGCAAGAGAATATATCTAACTTTATAATTCTTTATTAAAATAAATGGTATGGCTTGCGCAAAGGAGCTGTATTCTAGGCTTCCTTCTTATCAGGTAAATAATTTATCAATATTATGTCATATAATAATGTCAGCATCTTTCTTATGTCTTGACTAAAGTAAAATTACAAATTTTTATATAAATAATTTAATTCATCCTTTTAAAATGTTCTATGAACAAAATTGAAAAAAAAATTTTTTTTTAAATTAAATAAAAACTGGAATAAAAATATTAAATAAAATTGAAACCAATTGAAAATAAAAATAATACTGAAACATGTGTTAATTAAAATGTAAATTAGATCACACATAAATTAGAATGAAATTGAGAAAAAGAAAATGTAAATTAAAATAAAAATTAAAATATAACATCAGTACTACTACTACTACTACTACTACTACTACTACTACTACTACTACTACTACTACTACACTACTAATAATAATAATAATAATAATAATAATAATAATAATAATAATAATAATAATAATAATAATAATAATAAATAATAATAATAATAATAATAATAATAATATCTGATAATATGGATGAAAATTAAGCATAAAATTAAATAAATGAAATTGAAAGTATTAAACATGCTATCAATAGATTTTAAAGCAATATTAAAATAATAATTAAACATAATAAGAACACAATAATAATAAAATTTGTTGAAATTAAAATTATGATTTTGAAATTTGAAACAATAATAAATATTCTCAATAAACGGAAAATTAAAGGAAAATTTAAATACATCGTGATAAAAAATGAAAAATATTTTTAAAACAGAATTAAATGAAAATGAAAACACATCTTGAAATATTAGTAATAATTTGAGTTCTAAATTACAGAACAATAATGTTGGATAAAAAATATGCAAAACAAATGTTTAAATTTAGTTTAAATTATAAAATATTACTTATTGATGCTGATGTGAACAACAATTAGAATGAATTAAATTTCGGTGAACTCTCTCTTGATGGAAATCAGTATCTATATATATATAATATATATATATATACTATAAATATTATAATATATATATATATATATATATATATTAATATATAATATATATATAGTATATATATATATTATATATACTATATATATATATATATATAATATATATATTATATATATATATATATTATTTTTTTATAAATGTGTAAAATTAAATATATATATATATAATTATATATATATATATATATATTATATAATATATAATTATATATAATCCTTCTACTTGTATAAAGGGTGTAAAATTAATCATATTGAAAGTAATTTCAAAGTGCAAAAAAGATGTTATTTTATATATGTAAAAATATTCTTCTTCTTGCTCTCTTAACATCAAAATGATTGCTAATTTCCTCCGTTTATATTGTGTAGCTATGATCAAATGTCATTAAAGCCAGTTCTGTTACTCTTTCCACCCCTGTAAAATTGAGAAATCAGTTTTTGAGCCTTTTCAGAGTATAGAGAAATATATTTATGGAATGAGCGTTGTGAGTTAGATAGATGCTAAAATCCTCAACAATCCAAATGTGATTGTATAGAAAAATTTATTTACAAAATTCTTAAAATTTTTATGCCTTTTCATTTTACGTTGATTCTGACTCGCGGCATTCTCATTTCTTCATTAACAGTTCTGTTGAACTTCAAAAATGCTTGAAAATAATTTCATCGATGATTGGCAAAAATCTTTCAAAACATACATCTCATTTTCGATATGACTAAGAGCAGTTGTGTCATTTATGATGGAGACTGCAATATAGTACAATGGAAGATTGAAAGAGAAGTTTTCGGGATTTCTGGAGTGATCGAATTGTTAGGAAAATAAATTATCGATCTCGATCGCAACATGCGTCGGTTCTACACCTGGCTGAGACACTTTCTATACTTTCCAGAAATGTCTTTATTTATTTGTAAATTCAGATGCGGTTATTATAGTAAATTTATGTAATTTGGGAGACGAGGGAAAGACAAGGTGAAAACCCATTGATAGTCTCAATGAGGTTTGTGCGGCTTAAAAGTTCGGCTTGAAGCAAAGCTTTTGGGCCTCTTGGAGTTGCAGAATGGTTAGCACGATGGATAATTCTTTCTCGTTCACAAAGTTCTCGTTCAAATCCGGCGGAGACACTTTCTTTACTTTCCCGTTATGTCTTTTTATTTACTTGTAAATTCTACTGCTGTTATTCCTGTATATATATATATATATATATATATATATATATATATATCATATATATATATATATATATATATATATAGAAATACATGTAAAGTATTATTGTTCTTGGTATGATATTTTGCTCCTGAGAAACAACGTGGGAGCGAGAGCGAAGGAAGAAGGAAAGGATGTTATATATATGGCTAAGGTTGGTTGCTATACATATATATATATATATATAGTTATATATATAGCTGGTTGGCTACATATTAGCTGCTGCTATTGTTACTATTGCTGCGCGTATGCATATGCTGGCTGCCAGCTGGCTGCTGGCTGTGGCTGCTACATACGTTGAGCGTTGGCGCTAGCTGGTTATTATTGGCTGGCATACATGTTGTTATATGCTGGTTATGGGCTGGCTGGCTGGGCTACATACAATAATAAGGCTACTACATATTTCATATACATATATTATATTGTTACAGCTCATAAGAGTAGCAGCATATATATATATATATATATATATATATATATATATATATATTATATATATATATATATATATATATATATATACTAACCATCAAAAATGCACTTTTTGCAGAAACTTCGTACTAACTGAAAATGCAGGAGAGTAGCTCTATAGTTCTTGTTCTATGAGATGAATTTGGGTCAAGAAGTTTGTTTATGAAAATGTGTAACCAAACTCTAAAGATGAAATACTGTAACTTAATCTCTTTATTTCATACAAAAGGGGATTCATGACGGCCTTCTCCTCCTAGTTCTAACTCTCCTTAGGATATGTTGAGAAGGACTGCAGTTTTAGGTCAAGTTGTTACACTGGCAAACTTGAAATTAACTAGATAACTAAAACCATTCGTTTCCCAGTGTCACTCGGATTGAAGATGCGTTTGAAGTTCTCGTTTGTCACACACCTTTACTTGGTCCCTGAAGTCTACGCTAAGAGTCCGCCCCCCTTCAAAACATCCTTTCGAGAAGACCCCGCTAGGCCTGATTATTCACGAATGGTTATGGGTGACCGCTGGATGGTTTTACATATGCCTTCAGTATGATGAAATAAAACAGTTTATTTTGTATAATAGTATAGGAGAAAAAGTCCTTCCCCCATTTCTTCTTCTTTTATCATCACCGAGTCTTTAACTTTTAGTTATTTTATTATAGATTTATTCGTATCAAGTTTTCTTTTCTACAGTTTGTGGAATCGAGTTTATTTTCTTTTTTATTTATTTTAAACTGCATTTTAATCTTCTTTTATTATTATTATTATTATTATTATTATTATTATTATTATTATTATTATTATTATTATTATTATTATTATTATTATTGTTATTATTATTATTATTATTATTATTATTATTATTATTATCATTATTATTATTATTATTATTATTATTATTATTATTATTATTATTATTATTATTATTATTATTATTATTATTATTATTATTATTATTATTATTATTATTATTATTATTGGTACGATATTTTTTCATTCAAAGCATTGTAATTTTTCCATCCATATTTTAAAACCAAACGAAATCTTCCTCTTGATAAAGGCGGATTTAGAGGTTTATTTGGTAAATCACAAAATACCGTTTCACTTATTTTTTCCTTCAAATGTTTCCCTCCTACAACATTCTCTTTAACCATGGGCTAAAGATTGGAGTGGAAATCGAGATGTTTGCGAGTTTTGGGAATCACAATCAATTTTCTGAATTTATTTCTATACCAATAATGAAAAATGATAATGTATTATTTTTAAAGGCAAAATATACATCAATCATTTTCCCCCCAAATGGGTACAATTACCTTAAAAATTACCTAATTTTTTAATTGTATCTGTTCCCTTTGAAATTTTTCTCCTACAACTTTTTGTTATAATTCCTTTTCTTATCCCCAGGAATATATTTGCCTATTTAATCAAAAGCAAATTTCAAAAACAATCGGAAAGCGTTTCATTTACAATTGATTGCTTACGAACCAATGCAACAGTAATTATATGTTTAGATCATGATCTACTTAGTGTAACGTAAATAAACATTTTTTTCATTGTCATTCATTTTATCAACTAACACAGATTCCATTATTTCCCATAAACTCTAGCATAGAGTCTTTAACATCTGAATATGACATTATCCACAAACAGTATTTATATATATATATATATATATAAAGAGTAGTATATTTTTAAGTTGGTATATATATATATATATATAGCAGTTATAGTATAGTATATATATATATATATATATATATATATATATATATATATATATATATATATATATATATATATATATCATAATTCTTTACTCTTAATAATAGGTAGAAAACCTGGGTAAATTGACTTTTGCCGCATAAAAACGTTCGGTTGACAGATTAATACAAGAAAATTAATTATATTTTCCTCTTACAGTTATAATTTTCAATATCGCATAATTATTAATTCTTTTCAATACCTCAATCAAAGTATGTTTGAGGTCTACGTATTTACTTACTTACATGTCATTGGATTATAATATGTATTTATGTATTTTTTTATTATATATATATATATATATATATATATTATATATATATATAAGTTGTTAAGATATGTTATATATAAGGTTGGTTATAATGAACAGAAAATTGGCAGCAGCATATATATATATATATACATATGGGGCAAATAGCAAGTTGAGTACAAAGATATATATAAATTTCGCTTACGTAGTCATTTTTATTGCCATTGTATTTTGTAACTACAAATATATACAAGTATAACAACCCACACATAGCTCATTTGTTCCAAGAATGACGTAACCGAAAATTTTTGATTTTTCAAGAAAGATAAATATTTGAAGTTTCAAATTATATAATGCAAAGGTATAGGGAAATTATGTATAACGAAATAGCGCTCTCTCGTAGGGACATTTGATAATTAGAAATAAAATACTTTAGCAGTTAAAAGTACGCATTATTATCCATCTCTCAGTAGTAATAATACACACACACAAAAAAAAAAAACGCAATTTTTTTAGTCATGCCGTTCTTGCAAATAATAATAATAATAATAATAATAATAATAATAAAATACTGTAAGGTTGACTGGTTGAGTATACATAGTAAGGCAGGCCTCGTAAGTTCTTTACATCAAAAACTTTTCCGTGTTTCACGCTGTGCGAACACACACACACACACACACACACACACAAACACACACACACACACACACACACACACACACACACACACATCTTCACAGACACCCAGCCTCTGTTACATATAACACACACACACACATTATCTTTTATTAACTGATATCCTTGTGTGGCAGAGCGAAAATTATATATATTAAAACTGTCTTAATGCTTTTACCACATAATGACGTTACTAAAGATATTTTAAAAGAATTTTCATATTTTCTTATTTACTAAGAATTAGTTCTAATATATATATATATATATATAGTATATATCATATAGTTATTATATATGTATATATATATATATATATATATATATATATATATATAAAAGTATATATATATATATATATATATATATATATAACCATAATAATTAAACCAAACTCAGACGATTTTTTTAAAAATTTGTAGGAAAGCTTTGATATATGCTTAAAATAATGAAAACCTTAAAAAATTCGAGGAATTATATAAATGAATGACGCACGAACATTTGTCAACTCGTACCCCCGACAAGTGAGTGGTGTTGAAAATAATAAAATATTTCTTCAGCACCATGAGCCCATAAATAAATAGTTAGAGAATCATCTATCAGTTATATTTTAATTATTACAATTTATGAATATCATTAAAATACATTACAGGGCATTTTTCGATTTTTTTTTACTTTTTTTCCTTTCTTTACAATTCATTTCAAACATTCATATAAGTTTAATGAAAATCGGTTTTGGTCGGTATTATGGACAAGGACAATCAAAGGCAAATGATATAAACATGAAATTTGGAGTTATCTGGAACTTGGGCTAAAATTTGATACGGCTCCAGGCAGGAGAACTTAATAAAAAAAAATATTAAAGAATAAGGAAAGAGGTGTGTGATATAATTAACTAAAGCCTACCTCTTACCTTCTAAATATTTTATACACACACACACACACACACATATATATATATATATGTTGAAAGGGTTATGTGCTAAGGTTATATATACATATATAGCATAGTTATAAATATATATTATTATATATGTTAATATATATTGTTATATATATATATATATATACATATATTATATATAGTATACTTTTTGTATATATATATATATATTAAGAGCAGCAAAGAGCAGCAGCAGCAGCATATTAGGTTATTATTATATATATATATATATATATATATATACATATACATATATATATATATGTTATATATTATATATATATGCATATTATATATATATTATTATGCTAGTTCATGCTGTTGGTTATTAGTTATTATTATATATATACATACATATTGTATATTATAAATAATATATATTAGCTATAAATTATATATATATATATATATATATATATTACATATATATATTATTATATATACATATATATTATTATTATATACATACATATTATTATATATAGTTATGTTATTACATATATATATACATAAGGCTGCTAAGCATATATATACTGGTTACATACAGAGTTGTTTCAGTATAGCAAGAAGAGCAGCAGCAGGGCTGGCAAGGCTAAGCATACAGCATGCTGCTACTGATATATATATATATATAAAGAGTATATAAGTATAAAGAGTATATGTTATATATATATATAGTTATATATATATATATATGTATATATATCCACGTACCAGTAGGGGCTCGAGCCGACGGGGAACATAGGGAGGGGACGTTTTCCATACCCCGTAGGGGAGGGGCGGAGGAACCCCCGACAGCCAAATATCGTTCCCCGGAAGGCCTAGAGACCCCGGGACTCCTGCCATTCCCAGCGGTCAACCCTTGGGTATTCTTTTTAGTTTTAAACACCACCCAACATTAAAGGCCAACGGGTTACGTTAGTTAAAATAAGTTTTATTCACTTTTCTAAAACCGATTTTTTTATTGTTTTTGAAAAGTGTTTCATAACTAACATTTTACGCTGATTCCAAAAATGTATTCCTTTTTACCGTAGCAATAATACTTTTTAAGATCCATATGACGGCTAATAGAAAGGCTGACCATGCATATATATTTATGACGGAGAAAAATTTGCTCACGGCAGGAATCGAACCATAGACAATGTACAGGAGGCTCTACCACTAGACCGATCAGCCTGCCCTTAAAAGAAGGCATCTCGGAACAGTTTTCAAGTCTCCTGCTTCGATATCACTGCTTTGAAACTCTGTACATAGTTAAATCCATAGAAGGGTGTTTGGAACCCCAACTGGGGCTACACGGCATTCTGATAGGGTGCTTCTGGGTTACAGGAGCAACCAACCAAAGTCAAGCAACACCAACATGGACACAACAGCCTTGTTGCGACAAATTATCAATAATCGGAATCGAATCATTAACTGACGCTGTTGTCGATGGTTCTATTTCGACTTCGATTTCAAACATTTTGCCATGTACAGGTGTAGATTAAGCTCGAGCGTATTATTTAAAGCTAAAACTATAATAAATTAAATAAAATTAAAATATTTAATGTTGGACTAAAGTAAAAATAAATAAATTAATATATTTATTCTCGGAGTAAATTTATATATATATATATATATATATATATATATATATATATATATATATATATATATATATTATATCAGATATATATTTATAACATAAATATATATATCTTGTTATATTATATATGTTATGTTATATATATATATATATATATATATTATATATATATATCAAAGGGCGGCCTCGTGGTCAAAATTCTTGGTAAGCAAACAATAGCAGCAGCAGTTATATATTGTTATTATATATATATATATATATATATATATATATATATATATATATATATATAAGTATATATATATATATATATATATATATATATATATATATATATATATATGTTATATATATATATAGTCTTCACAAATTCCAGAAAAAAATTTAGTAATTTTTAATGAAACTTAAATCGAATGAATCCAATTTCTCCCTGTATTTATAAAACTAAGAGCTCAATTTTATTAAAAGCGCACAAAATCAGTAATAAATTAATATTTAGTATATGATATGAAAAGCTTATTATTACTAACTCCAACTCCAAACAGAAACATTCCCATTAATATAATAACATGCATGAAAATAAAACTACTGGTCCGCAGAGGCAAATTAGCTACTAGCCTAGAAGGAGTCTGACTCAACGAGTATGGCAGACCCTCGTTGGAAGAATGAGTCACTGATTCTATAGAAATTGAGAATTAAATAAGTCGGTATAAGAGATGATCAAGTTATTATAAAATTAATTAATTAGTTAATTATTATTCTTATATTATTAATAATATTATTATTATTATTATTTATTGCTAATGTAATTTAAATTGGGATTCTTTAAAAATGACTGCTAATTGAGTCGTCGGCAAAATAATGAAGTTGCCTATCCATATAGGGAAAAGGAACTATTTTTGACTCCAGAGAAATAAGAGTTGCCACCAATCGCGAATATTAAAAAGGGAATCGAGTAGAAATTTCAGTCGGCGGTTTATCAGTGAGCCTTCGCAATATTATTTATATATATATATATAAGGTTGCGTTACAGCAGTTATACAGTTATATACATATATATATATATATATTAGTTAGTTATATATATATATATTATTATATGCTATATTATACTATCTTTTTTAATATTTCCTTTTTGTTCACTTAGGCAAAATAGTATGCTGGTCTACCTGGCCCAACTCAAAGTCGCCAATTATATAGTATATATAGTATATATATTATTGGTTATATAAGCATATATTATTATGAGAAAGATAAGTATATATATATATATATATTGGTTATATATATATTATTATATATATATATATATATATATATATATATATATATATATATATTTTTAATAATATTGTTCATCAACGACTGCTTTCGCTCACGGGCAGAGCCCTATTCAAGGAGGGGGTGTTATTATGAATAATATCATTATCACTACCATCACAATCACCATCACTTTTACCATCATTAATAAAATTGTAATTATTCACTAGGCCCTAACTAACAAGATCTTCATCATTATCACTATAAATGGTCATATTCTACTGAACAAATATAGAAGCTTCCTTCCTTCATTTACCTAGCACCGAATCGCTATTTCCTCAGATAATATCCCATTCTTCTTCAAAAACATATATTGTGTTGATCGCTGATTCGTATACATTAATGACTGAATATGTTTTTAACTCCACGACTCAATTTTTTTGTAATGATTTCTTAATGCAGATTTGATTTTGTTCGCTTTCTTTTCACACGTGTAGAATCGTCAACATCCTGAGTTTCCACGTAAATTTACTAAGAGGTATATATTCACAACTCTCCAGCAACTATATGATGAGCAGACCGCTTTTTTTGTGCCAAGAAAAAGATGCAGAAACAGAGATGCGTCAAGAATTCTCGGTTTTCTCTTGATCATAAATAAATAAATTTATATATATATATATAAGAGAGAAAGAAAGATAGCATATATATATATATATATATATATATATATAGCAGCATTTAGTTAGTATATATATATATATATATATAAATATATATATATATATATATATGAAGCGGTAA
>JABUQX010138245.1:0-27500 GCA_015478945.1 Trachelipus rathkii | reverse complement strand
TGTATATGTGTTCCATTTTGTTTTTTTTTTATCTCTATTCTTTATCCCAAATAATATATTTCACCATCCTCTATTTCATCATTCCCCCACTATCTCTATCTCTTCCGCCTTTCCACTCTCAGTCTATCCTCTGGCCAGACACTCTACCAAATAATATAAAATTTGGGAAAAACCAATCCGTAGGGCGAAACATTACACATTTCCCTGTTCTACTAGCCTTCAACGCCATCTCAACTACCACCAATAATACATACCACTCTCCCCCCTAATACCTCACACATATATTCTCTATAAAAATAGTACACTATACTACTATTATACTCTCTCTCTATATATCTACTATATATAATATTTCCTCCAGCACACTTCCATAAGTTATCCCCCTTCTTCTATTATTCATTTTATACTTCTAATATATATAATATCCAACTATATATAATCAATAAAAAATAAAAAAATACACTCTCGATGTGATATCTACGATTCACCTTTACGTATCTTACTTTCTTAATACAGTATTCATTTTAATTGAACTCTATGACACTCCACAACTACCTCATATTCATACTCACGTCCGAAATACCCTCTACTTTTAATCTATCTCTATATACGCTTCCTCTCTATATTACTCACCTATATCTATCTCAATTTAGGTATATTACTCCATCGACTTTCACCTCTCTCAAAAAACCAATTACCTACAAATCCCTAACCACCCCATTTCCTATCCCTACCCTCACTAACTCAAATATACTAAACCCAAACAACCACATTATCACTCCACATAAATCCTGTAAACCTCTCCCTACTCCTCCAACAAATTTTATTAAAACCTATATGGTGTACAAAACTCATCCTCCGAGCTTCCTCCTCATAGCCACAACCCTCACCCTAATTCTGGCTATATCATCACAATATCTATATTATATTCTGATGACTTATCCTCTATCAGCCCCGAAAAGGATTACTATATATCTCTGGAATGCCCTGGGTCCAATTTAGTTGCGAAAATGTGAAAACACTCATTATAACCTAAAAAGTATATCTCAATCCTAATAAAAATCTTTCCAATATTGGTAATTTCCATAATCTCCTCTATATCCCTATCTCTGCCCCTCCAATCTCGGAGCTCATACATTTTTAGTGTATATCCTGTCCTCATCATCCTCCCCTTCTCTCTCGTCGTATATATCTAAAATCCTCATATAAATCGCCCTAGCCTCTCAGCGTAAATCTCGACCCGATCCCCACCCTATTAATCTCATCACCTCTCCCACATTCTAACAACCATACCACCATACTTACTCTTTTGATTATATATACTCTTCCAGAATATTATACTGCTCCCTATGCAAATTAGTTTTCTACTCGTATCACATTCACACCATAGCAATATTCTAACTCTGCGCCACTCTCCACAGCCCTTTTAGAGCACCTTCTTCCACCCTAACCCTTCTATTATACTTCCCAGCTTCTCACTCCCATCGCCCAAGCCATCACATAAACCTATATTACTTTCTTTCACACAACCCTTCTCACCATGGATTCTTTTACATCTCCTATCCTTCTCTCTCCAGTTTTACACTTCCACCATCACATTTCCTTCATTCCTGCTTCCATTCCTTTTATCTTTCTTTCACAATCACTATAATGGGCGCTCTCACAGAAATTTCCTTTAAAATCCATCCACTCCCTCCTCACTTCAACCACACTGTTCGCGCAAGCCTCTCACGCCGCTCACCTATTACCTCTAATACTCCGCTACCTACACCTCCCGACTTAGCATCGCTGCTCAAGCGAGATAATCGTTGGCTTAGACTGGCGAGCCCCTTTTTCTCGCCCTACCTCTCCTGTCGCCCCTTCCGCCGTACGCGAACTACGGAACCTAGGCAACCACCAAATATATAGGTATAGATATAGGTGAAGCATAATCCTCCCCTCCGTGGTAGTAATGGAGTACTCCGGAAACCGCCAGCTTACTATTTGTATTTGAAGGTGTCGTCTATATATAATAATATATAGAGAGATAGGATAGATATATAAGAGAGAGATAAATATATATAAATAGTATAGTTATATATATTATATATATATAGAGAAATTATCTACTCGTTACGCCCTAACTATCCCTTAACTTTTATAAATACTATATAATAGATAGGTTATTATCTAGAAAAATAGAGAAATACTCCCCTATACCACACTTACTACACTAATAATACAAACTTTGTTCCCCTTCTTATTACTCCTAGTATTTTTATACCATCAGTATAATCAATGTTATCCATGATTTAAATTAAAGGCGCCTATGCCAAAACTTTTCTTTAATATCTACAACCTGTAATTTTGAACCCACCATCGAATAACTCAATTTATGACGGAATTCTTCTTAAATTTTAGCTACAGTGTGAAACATGTTATATATAGAAGCAATTAACAACACTTTACTTTAAAACTTTCTTATTCATTTGTTAGTTAGCTTTATACTCACAGTAGCGAAATAAGACTATAGATCAGAAGACACTACGAAGAAAAGTGATAGAATAAAGAATCAACCGACTGTAGGATAAACCACCATCAAACCCGCCCTCCACAAAATCCTACGTCCGGCGTAAGGCCGCCATAACGCACACTGAAGCCGCGCGTACAAGAACCTAACACATCCCGGCGTGTGAGACTTAAAACTCAGGTGCCAAATCCCACACCAGCGAAACCTGAAGACCAAATCAAAATCGAGCCATGTGAGAAAAAAAAGAAAGAATATAAAATAAGTACGTAGCAATACAAACCTGACAGAAGGCGGTGGCAAAAGTGGCAGACAATCCGGAAATATGAACGCACGAGAAACAAAAAAGCAAGCTATATGTAACATAAATCAAGTAATAAAGCACCATGCCAAGACAGGCAGAGGCTTAAATAAAAATACACGATTCACCAGAAACCAAGGTAAAAACGTGGTACTACTATATCTTGAGTGTCGCTTCCCGCAACCTTGCCCTCAACAAGTATCTTTTATATAACCCCATCTACATTCATAACTCGCCTGTAAAACACATTCACATACTTAAATCTGCTCTACCTGCCGTCGTTGATTTGTGCTAGCGTACGGTACCACACTACGAAGTGTATAATAAATATCACAGCTCAACACCTTTCAGACACATATGCACGTGCGCAAAAGTGTCACTGCGAAACTGTAGTGTAGCCGATAATACCGCACGGCTCAGAGTTGATTAATTGCAATTATAAATATACATTATAACCTAACTTTATCAACCTACGTAAACTCATGCACTAAACGGACAATTTTTTCAAACTATCACCAATATGTTAATTACCCCATCTTTGTCACCCAACCAAAGCCATAGCCTCTAGCTACCTATAAATGGGTTTAAACCCCAACCCTACGCATTTACAATTGTTTTAGACATCCACCACAAGTAAAACCTATTCCCCACAAACCACCACCTTTATCGACACAATAATAACCCCACTTATGGGATGCACGTCCTCCTCCGTTCTCATATTAGACGCGACATCTTTATACACCTCTACTGCCACATGCTGTCTTCTAAATATTTCTTAGCCAACCATAATATACCCACATCGCTTATTCTTTTCATTTCTGTTACATTTCTCTCGGCCATCTTTTCCAATTCATCCTTCTCAACGTTATCTGCTGTCATACTATACCCAGCCCGAAAAAACCGCTCTCGCACTCACCTGCCGTTAAAAACAAAGATTTCAGTCAGTCTTGACCACATAACCCAATTTCATTTTGGCCCCACCAAGACCCTGATTACGCAACGTCAAATAACTCGTTTCTTCTCAGATCGCCCTTGGGTTATTGTTACCCCTAATATCTAACGAACTTAACGCGGGATTCTTTATCTTTTTCCAATTGACTATTCTCTGCTTCGTTCCAACCACACACCACTCCAGCACTTTCCGATCATAATTCTGTATTATTACTACCACCTATGTACTTGACTATAACATCATTCTGGTTTTTTCTTCAGAAACCTATCCATGTTATTTCTTATTCTATGTTATATCACCGTAATTTATTTTAAAAAATTACCGAATACAACCACCAAAAACAAAAAAACATCAAAATTTAGGTACACATTAATCATACCCTGAATTTAATAACCCTTCTTCTGCCACCTAAAATACAACCATTAGCTCAACTTTTTCTTACCGATAACACCCTGCCTAACGTTCATATATATATATTATAATAACACAGCTGAAACTTACAGACTGTTTATGTGTGTATATATCTATATACCTTATATATATATAGCAGGCATCCTTATATACCCATTACACCCGTATTTTCTTTCCAATCCAAACATACTACTTTTTGCTCATTGCTTTCATATTTTAGTACATCATACGAATAATATTCTTTATCATACCTTATATTTCACCCAGAAATACCCCCCTCTTTTGTATAATCAATGATTGGGAGGAAACAAAGCCACCTATATACTCTAACCTATTATATATATACTTAATAGACTTTATATAAGATATCTTAATCAAACTATTCAACTTTTTTCAAACCAGTGTATGAGTGTCTTCTCTTCAGCCACAATTACCGCTCCCCATGTTCCTTTACAAAACCCACGTAAGCCACCAGCCTTCTGCTTTTACAATTTTTCCTGGTCCTGCCAAACTACTTATTCCTATTTATAACCCGAGAGAACTCATATAGAATTATTTCATTGTATGCCAAACAATTCCAATTACCCCCTTCCCTATACACATTCCTTCACTCCCCAATGTCAAAATTCCTTCCAGTTTTATCTTCGCTGACCAAAAAGCTCCTTCATTTTCATCACAATCCCCTTTATCAAAGCCCGTGCGTTTCCGCTACCGCAATACACTCTACATCACATATGACTATGCATATATCATTATAAAAAATACTCTATCACTTTATTCACTCACCACTGTTTCCAATTTCTAGTTTCGAATGTTGGTGATATCTTGTTTAAGTTTGAAAACTATTACTGCCATGTATCTATAGTCCTTTGGGTGGATTCGCTTTATCCCAGCAAGCCTACTTTAAAAACTACATATATTTCACATCTTAGTTTTATAATGTTACCTCTTCGGTATCATTTCTACGTGCAAGGTGATTTAGCCATTAACTAGTCCGCCCTTCTTTCGGGCTTTCTTTCTTTTTCCACCCTTTCCGCTAACATCCTAACTTATCACCTTGATCTCTCCTCATATGGCTGTTGTTGCGGTGAATCAACATACCACATGGTCGCCCATCAACAACCACAGGTTGAGGAGGATTCATTATATCCTCACAAATTCGAAATCCCTTGTGGCAAATAACATGCTAACTTCTTTTTCCATGTGTTCCAACGGCTATGGTTTTTCACTCAGACCATGCCAACTTTCTTGTGCTTGTCTTCGCGCCTCAAGCACGGTGCGAGAGTCTTTTTTAGGTAATTCCTTACTATTGTCAATGTACGCGTTATTGCAATTTCTTTACAGTATATATATCTCTTATTTTCGCCACGGTAAAAAACCACAAGTGTGATCTGCAATCCTAATGAAATACCAGAGAAGTATGAACTGTAAACATTTAAATTTTCTCTTTTTTACAGTCCCCGTGCTCCAAATACTTTTGCTGGCCCCCCCACTTGAGCTATTCCAACTCTTCTAAAACTTATTGGAATTAAGAAACCACGAGTATACACTCTTAAACCCAATTTGGCAAGTACCTACACTGATTGTCCATAGATTATGTAATCTAATCAGATTATTGGAGGCCTCACTTAATTGATAACCCTACCTACCCGTTCATCTGATGATCTAGTTGTGTGCTATGTATATAGTATAGGTATACTATATATACTAGAGAGCGTGGTATGTTTTTCTATTAAGCCAAATAGTTAGTGCTACTTAAAGATTAATTATCATACAAACCATATTTTACATCTTTTACCTTACATATCCATATAACACGGGCTATACCACTTTATACATAGTCTCATCATTTTACATGTTACTATGGTGGCTAAATATTATAGGATAAACGGCAAATCCATATATATATATATTTACCAATCTATGGTGGGAAACACACCTATTTTGTATTATAAGACAGACTATATTTAATTCTTGTACTAGGAAACCGCTATACCAATAGAGCAACTATCAAGGTACCTTCTTGTTCAGCTCCATACTTCAATATTCTAGTAATTCTATACTATTACATTCAGCCATCATCGTCTACAAGCATATACAATAAACCACTAACATACTCTCTCTTCAACAACAAGGCCTATTTTCTCATTCTGCTTCGCGCGACAGGGCTGAAACTTTATCTGCCCACGGTCTTGATCGCGTCAATCATGGTTACAGCTAGTTTGTACCCCAAGCATTACTGACCTGATCCAGTATAATCGAACAAGTTTAGGAGTTTCATATGCTTCTTCATTTTGGTGGAACCTTCTTTTAAGCCCCCCATTGTCAGTCGTCCAAGATGAGAAACCTTCTCAGCACAGTGCTCAAAAATGACACGAATCTACACTTTTATTCTCCTAATTTTAAGTTTGACTTCTCACGAAATGCATCTGCCTCTGGTACCTGCGGTACTTCGCGAACGAAGGGGGGACGTTTCATAACCCCGGAGGGGATGGTCGGTTACCCCAACTTGGGCAGGAACAAGGGCGCCCACGCAAGAAAACACCCATGAAAGGGGACTCTCACGCAAGGAGGGTTCCGGGAGGTCACTTCCCCGGACACTGAGGTTGACAAATAAATCATGTCCCCCCTCGTCATGTGTACACCACCGCTCCTGATCTGAATGGTCAGCGCGAAGAAACCCGGAACTCCTGAACATCGGGGGCGGTCCATATGCCCTCTGAGCCTTCCTTGCGTAAGTTGAAAATAACGCATGCTTGGCCAAAGTCGGGTGATATAACCACCCTGGCAACGATCACACGGGGAAAGGTCTTAAATCCCCTAAATTAATTGAGTTTTTGGGATCAATTTTAATGCAATTCTAATGCTGCAACATTATCTTTCATATCCGATCCTCTTATGAAATTCTCAGATAAAGCACATCACTCTGGCCTTGGGACATTTGATATACTTTTTACCCATGCCATTTCCTATTGCTACTATACCCCATTTCTTATCTCCTATAGATATAAGGTCATACCGCTTCATCTAAATTAGTCCATAATAATACTATAGTCTTACTTTATCTATATTATTTACTAAATTGTAGAATAGCAAATATATATGTTAGCTTATATAAAGTTATTAAGTATGTTCAAACTAAAGTTATCTTTTATCCTGGAATCTGCTGATATATATATATTATGGTGAGCAGCTGGAGCAAATACTATTTCATCTTTGACGCTTGAAGCGTTAAATATTGAATTACGCAACGTTCTGACGTCCACAGTCAAACGTGACCGCAGGTCTTGAAGACCGATCTGCACGATATCCGACTCTTCGACATCGTCTCCAACGACCCCCCTTCAGGTATTGATCTACATCACGAACGAAGGGTAACTCTTGACGCTATGTACCCTTTTTGAAAATGATATACATTTCCTGTTACCATCCAAACACTTCTAATACCCTCATAAGTTATATATTAATACCATATCCCTAATTCTCTTAGAAATATCCAACTGAACTAATCTGTTCATACACTTAGATTGTTAACAACCATAGATTATGTTTAACTGAACTTAATATGAGTATCATATCACGTAATAATAACCAGGTATATGTATTATACCTACTTTAACTAATAACGTCAAGTTCTTCCAAAACAAATAATAAACCTCTACCTCTTATTATAATAAGACAATCTATATATTTAATATACTAAAATTAGTGTCATTTTTATTGATTGATTTATATATAGGTTAGTATTTCTTTGCGAAGCGTCCTTAGTTGTTTAAGACGAAATTATTATCCATAGGGTTGTACTTCCTATACTATTTCATTCTTCATCCTCTCTATCTATTATTATTATTATCATTGATAATATACTACGCCACTAAACTGGATCCGTCTCTTCTGAGTCACTTTCTGAAAGATATTCACACCAAATAACAGATTTTTCCTCATGTTAATACTATCCCTGGTTTATTTCATTATCCAAATGCTTACTATATTATCTGATTTTTTTTACAACCATTTTCCTCTTCCATAATTTCTTTCTATATCGTGATTCCTACAAAAATGTATCCTTTCGCTGTAGCTATTGTAGTTTTTGCTATATATATATATAAAATTCTTGTCTGTTTGTTTCGGTCTTTTTTTTTTTTATTACTCTTCTCGCTTCACTTGTTTCTTTTGCTTTACACTTTGACGGAGTTCCGCAGATCTACAAAACTTCTTTTGCCCCAGCGATGTATCCAAGCATCTCAATCTCTTTCTGTGCGCTCGTTCCCTTCCCTGGCACCCACTCCTATAAAACTGGACTCTATCTCTTTTCTGACAGCTAGGAATAAATGTATTATCTTCAGTCACAGATGGAGCTAGTTGTGGCCTTTACACCCAAATATCACCACCCGTACAATAATGGTATAAAGGATAACTACTATATATATACACATCATTACATTTTATATTCTGTTCACGTATTATACTTATTATTGTTCAATATTATTATGGATTCTTCTTTATCTCAAACCACTACGGAAAATATTGTAGATTTGCATTTCTTACCTCTTAATATACCATCTACTTCCTGTTCTCTTGTCATACCTTATGATTCAATTGAGATCTTCACCCAATACTACTATTATCACCATACCAGCATCATTACTTTCTCTTATTATTTTCCTATATATATATATATATATATATATATATATATATATATACCCTTTCACGCAATCTAATATACTAACCACTCCAGTTATAAAAGTACCTCTGTCATTATAAGTAAAGAGTAACCTAGGCTCAATTATACCTCTGTACTGTTCTACGTCCACGCCAACATTTATCCTCAAATATTTTCCTTATATATCATGCCAAGTCTAGAGTCTTTGAACTACTTCACATTTTTATCGTCCACACGGACATCAACAATTATTTGAATACTATCATTTATTATTTTATTATTTGAGTCCTCAGCCGACACAGCAGACTTCTACATTTCCAGAGAATCCATCTTGACAAATCTACCTCAATAACTCACTCATTAAACTAATATATTCACAAATTACACCTTTACATGCTCTCATATTATCACTGTCCTTTTCACAAATGAAAAGAAAACTCCAGTATATTTATTTTCTGTTCATTAAGTCGTCTTCTAAATTAGACGGACGAGGATAACAGTTTTAACTTTTATCATCATCACTATATATATATAATCTTAACGAATCAAGACTCTTATTTCAACATCCCTTCATTCCTTTAGGGTCCAAATTCTATATTAACCTTTTCAATTATACACATACAGGGATACTTATCAATCAATTAAAATAAACTATTTTTTTCTTGCGCCAAACTCTACAATATATTATATATTACACTATTACTAGACAGACCTACTCATACTAATGTTATTACTACTCACCCTACTACTAATATATATATATAATATATATATAAGTACCGAGCCACCGACTCCACCTCTCTTCTTTGCCAACTAATTTCATATCGCCATGGTTGCATATAACCCTCGCTCTTAAAAACTAATTATAATACAACCAGTGGACTACAACTAAAACGGAATCTAACCAACCCTGTCCATCCTGGATTAGCGAGTCTCCTTTTATTCCGTTTGCCAGTTGTCTTAACACGAGCTCCGCCGCAAATGCAATAACATAGTAAAATATTTTTTTCCATAAGCAAGCATAGTTATTTCAAATATTAAAATTCAAAAGGTCCAACAAAATACGATCAACACATAGGTTAAAACACCCACCATCTATTAATACCATATATATGACGGTATCCTATTTAATATTATTAGTCAGTAAACTAATATTATTACAAATACAAGCGTAAAATACTTTTATTCTTTGTACCTGTTAGTATATATAGAGTGGATAAGGCTTACCCACATTTTTGCTAGCATATAGGTATATCATAATATACTAGGTGAGACTATATAATATAACTACGTTAAAGAAAATATAAGTAGAGGAATTTATAGTTTTACATCACTATTTTAATGGTGAATAACCCAGTCAAACCACTGTCCCCGGGTCAATACCGATATATATACCAAAAACGTAGCAAATAAACCCACCGAGGCCCGATTCCTTTACGTAGGACAATCAAACATATTTTGCGAGCTACACCAGTAAATGTTCCTTCCTCTACAGGATCTACACATTCCCTTTCTAATTTTTAAATTAAGGCGTCTTAGCCAAATAATGCGCTCAAAACCTACTGTAAGAACGAATGGGAAAAGACAAAACAAGAAAATAGGATTTAAACAAAATAAAAAAAATGATAAATATTTTTGTATAATAGTAATAACTTTATATACGGCACACTAGGGGACTCGGGCACAGAACATAGCTGTCATAACGCGGCACGGGGAACAAGGGTGGGATGTTGTATTGCTACATTAGGCGGGCGCACAAGCCTTAAAAACTGCACATTAAAAAAAAGCCCCAAGCAGACAGGACACAGGACAGGCACGAAGGCCAAGGACAGGCTAAGGGCGAGGAACGCAAAAACCACCACAGACACAGAAAACGAACCTTCCCGATGCAAAGATATAATCACATAAAAGAGAGCGGGAGTTTCCGGGTTAAGATTATTACCAATTACCTCCCCAAGTTAGAGGGGGTAGGATAGAAATAATTCACTACCCCGTTATTAGAGTTCCCCCGGTAAAGGGCTTGAGAGGGAACCTCGCGATACTTCCTGTAGCCATGGACAAGTGATAGGCAATAATTATAACCCATTGGGTTATATCTATTAAATTATCGATAGATATAAAAAAAATTAATAAAAAATTTACATACAAAGTCATAGTTATATTTTAACGTATTACTTCAACCATAAGGTTTACTTATAATAATTATAGTAAATTTTAATTTTACATATTACTAAATAATAATTAACAATAAGATTGTTTTTTATTTTTATTTTTTTTTAAGTCAATTTATTCCGAGATATGTAAAATTATTTACCAGGGTAAAAATTAACCAGAAAATGGATCATTCCTATTTCGCTGTAGATATTGTAGTTATTTTAGATGTATTTATTATTGATTTGTATATTTATTTATTTTTATTACATTTTATCTGACATTCAGCATTTTTGGGACCATTTTAGACGATTACCAAGCAAGTTATTCCGTATATTTACTGTATAGACGAATTAATGTTATTATAAGAACAAGTATGATCGGTCATAAGTGCATATACAGGAACGCTTGACCAAGGAATAGTATATAATAGAGATGTTATATATAATTAATATATATTATATAGATATAGATATGAAATAGTAATATATATTATAATATGAATATATATATATAATATAATTAATAATATATATAGAGATATTAGAATAATAAGATATATATATATATATAATAATATAATATATATAATAGATTATATATATATATGATATAATAGTATAGTAATTATATATTATATATAATTATTAAGTTTATTTAGATAATTTTGGAAATAGAAGTAACACTAGTAGTTTAATAATAAGCTTTTCATATTTAGTTATTATGTAAATAGATGAGGAGCCCATAACTGAAAATGCGCGAATAATCTACTGAAAAAACAAATACAACTATGCGTTGGCACTCCTCCAGGCGAAAAAGGGTAGCAGTACTTGTTGGGACACTCGTGGCCAAAGACTCTCCATTATCGAAGGAAAAAACTGTTAATAACAAAAATAAAAAAAAAAAAAAAAATATATCCCGAAACTACTAACCGAAAACTACACTAAATTAAGAACTACAGGGAGAGGAGTTTTAAAGTATATAAAACATATTATATAGAGTATAAGGCTTTTTGAAAAAATCAGAGGGGAAATTTTAGTATAGAGGCTAGCAATGGAATATAAAAAAAAAGAATAGAATGTAATACATATTTTATAAAATTGGCATAAATTGGTTTCTTTCGTAGAGTATGTTCAGAAGAAAGGAAGGCTCCAAAATGAGATTTAGGGGCAGGAATATGAGCAGAGATGGAATATGAAAAGAAAATTTTAGAGTTATTATACTTTTAGGAAATAGATAGACTGATGAGTATTTGTGATTTTTTTTATGAATAGGGAAAGAATAATAAAGTCACGATAACATTTTGTTTAACATATTCAATATCAATATATGTTATTTATACTACTATATACTACATGGTAAGATTTGTAAATATGAGATTTAAAATATAATTAGTATATATCATATATGATTATATATATATAAACAACTTAATACATATAATCTTACCGAAAGGGTAAAGTCTGTTGATAAGAGATAATACAGTAAAATGGGCATCTAGGTACAAAACCAATAAAAAAGTTTGGAAATAATGAATTGGGAGGTTATATATTTTCATTTCATACTTATTAATCACAATTTATATAGAACCATATATAGAATCATCCATATATATTTGGTAAATAATATAAAAGGACTTAATATAAATTTAAAACTAGAGCTAAGCTGAATAATATATATGACTAAATTAAATTATTTTGTCAGGGAGTGGTTATTACTGTATCTGTTGCGCATTGTCTTTTAAAGGACGGGCTCGAGCCGACGGGGAACCCAGGGGGGACGTTTCCATAACCCCGTAGGGGAAGATTGTTCGGGACCAAGAAAAGTTGAAAACGATAGAAAACACTTCAAGGGTCCCAGCGCACTCCCAAAAATGACAATCAAAAGGAGCGAGGGGGATTTAAGTCACGAGGGAATATGCTAAGGAGCCACTCTCACACTGAATAGATAAGGGAGAAAGTTAATAGAATTAATAATAATTAAGAAGAACTAATACATAAATCTACAGATAGAGAAATTAAGACAACCGAAGTAAGAATGAGAGAGACCGTTAAAGAACCTCACTGAACTGTTTCCTGAACGAACATAATCGAGATTTAACGGAATAAGTGATTAATTATAGTATACACCTGATGAGAGGAATAGAGTAAATTACTATATAATAAATATAAAATAAAAGAATAAAACTAAGAAAAATTATAAAAGATAAGAAAAGTGTCTTGATAAAAGATATTAAAACTTACGTAAAACTACATTTAAATTTTTACGCTTGACATAAGACAGACATTATAATAATAGAAAGGTCTCTAAATAGGCTTTCTATAGTTGCAGAGTAGATATAACTAAATTAAAAATATACAAAAATGTATTATAATTATTGATATAAGCATTTATGTGAAATTTTTTGTTAAGTTATTTAATAGAAATCCATATAATCCATCAATGACTAAGTACATATTATATAACTTACGCAGTATCCAAGATAATGTTGATAGAATAAATAGTTTCCCAGTGAATAGCTAAATATATTGTATAATGAAAATCACAATTTAAAGATTTATATTATTTTTTTTATATTAAATTGTAGTTTGTTATATTAATTTTTTATTTCGAAGTTTTACTTATTAATAGATTACTTTTAATTTTATTCAATAATATTTTTAATTTGATTCAAAGATTAAGTATTTACTCATAATATAGGGGGTAAGGTGAATACTAAGATAAAATAAAGTGTAAATTCTAAGATAAGGTGCAAAGTATGAATAGAGTATGTGTATTGTAAGATATATATAGATAGATATGAATAGTCGTACATTTATAGTTAGAATTTTAATTAATAATTTTTGTGGCTAATCTTCTAGATGAGGAGACCTTCTTTCAACTGTAATAAAATATAAAAAGTAAAAAATAATATTAATATAATTAAATTAATAAACAAATAATTACCTAATAATAAATCATTCATAATAAATTAAAATTATTATATAATTTATAAATAATTAATTTATAATATAAATTAAAGTTAAATAAAGTATAGTTAAAAATATATTAAATTATTAAAATATATATTAAAGATATGATATATAAGGTTACTTGCAATATATTAAATTAATGATAATAAATTAATAAATTCAAATTAAATAACAAATAAATATAATAAATAATGAATAATATTAAATATTAATAATAAATATATATATACTATAATATATATAATATTAATATTAATTAAATGAATATATATTATAATTAACTAATTGAATATTAATAAGTAATTAAATTAAATATAATATAAGTAATAAGATAAAAAAATAATAATAATAAAAATAAAATATAATAAATATTATATAATTAATATAATTTTATAAATATAATTATAATTAAATCTTATTTATGCTATTGTTCATTTTGTTCTCCGAATATCTCATCTCTACTATCTCTCTCTTTTCTATTTAGCTCGGAAAGCTACTTCTTCTATCTCTCTCTTTCTAGAAAAATTTGCAAGATGTTTAGACGTCAGTGTCATCCATTTCTATATCTTTTTATACTCATCCTTTTAAATTATTCTCTCAATCTATCTTACTTACTATATATATTACCTCCTTTAAAAGATAACTCGTACACTACTCTTAAGCCTCACCTCTTCTTCTTATTTCTCTCTATACTACTTATTCATCTCATCTCTCTCTCTCTGCTGTTGGCTTAAAAAAACTTATAATTTTCTTTCTAATCTCACTCTTACGATATATATCTCACTCTAATATCAATTTATATTACTCACTACGCTTAAAATTATATCTATTAGTTATTAGTATTAATTCTTTTTTCCCTTCTTCCCAAATATCATGAATCCTCATTTTAACCAGCAGATTTTAAAACACTTCACTCAGCTATAAAGTAAAGAAAAAGATAAAAAAAATATTATGCCAAATTTATCTATATTTATATAATTATATATATATATCCTAGCTAACGGATATGTGTTATTCCTAATATAGTTTTTATTATATAAATAAAGCTAATATATATATATATTATATTGTTATATAACTTAACGTATAAATATTAGTTTTGGCGGAGAAATATTCCACTTTAGTAGAAAATAGCCCAAGCAAAATAATTTATATTATATTATAGAGAAAAGTATTTTTTTTTTATTTTTATTGATAAGTTTCATATATTAATAACTAGATAATAAAAAAATAATATTGTAATTAATAAAAATTGTAAATTCGTCCATAATGATGAGGAAAACTATAGATATATAATGGAAGATATATGTTTATTATAATGTTTTGTCCTGAGGATGAGATCAGCTTCATAGTAAATAATATTATCATAGATTATTGAAAATACTCGATGTAATATAATAATATTAATATTAACAATACTTTATAAGTTTCAAGTTCTTATATATTGATATAGTATCAATTAAACCTTTAGCTACTATCATAACTCACGTTTTGAAATTTTTATCAAAAACATATTTAGTGTAAAGTTATTTTACCTCTTCTGGTTGTTGGAAGGTGAAGTGTGATTGAGTTATAGTGGTAGTAATCTGTATTATTATTCTATAATATATATATGTTCCAATAATTAGCTAACTATTGATCTAATCAATATTGAGAACATATATATTTCATGCTCCGTTTAAATTATATTTACATCTCATATATAGACACTATCTTCTTACCGTTTGGGAAAAGAGGAGACAGAGTCGTTCTTTGAAATTAAGCGTTGCTTCAGACTAGTTGTGACAAAATATTTTCCTGATGCTTTAAGAGAATTACTATGAAGCAAGAGTTTCCTCTCAAATAATTTAGCTCGACAAACATATTGATTTAATAATATATCCTTAGAAATTATATAAAAACTATGAATTAAACTAATATTTTTTCTGCTAAGTTGAATATAATAATTATTGATTAATAATATATAAAGAAGGTGTATATATATAAGGTATATTAATTATTTAGGCATTACTTCCTTAAACGAAAATAGGGGATTGTTTTTCGATGACAAGAAAGACAAGAATTATTTTAATCTTAAGTTTTTTTTACTTCGACAAATTTGGCTGCCTAGCGTCAACTCTATTATGAATCGAGTTATAGAGAGCGCTATTTGCTTTAGTAATTTTTTAATTTAATGTTGAAATATGATAGAGGATAGAACGTTGAAGGTTTGACTTGTTGCAGTAAAATTAATAATTAAGAAATGTACGTGATGAAGTAAGTTAAAAAAAGGTCATATATATATATAATAATTATATATTATAAATATATCTATAAGTATATATATAAATTATAAATTTATATAATTATATTATATATTATTATTAATATAAAATATATATATATATATATATAATATAATATATAATTAATTATAATTATAAATAATAATATATATTATATATATAATATATATAAATAAAGAATTATACAATAATATAAATAATTAATATAAAATTATTATATATAAATTTAATAAAATATAATAATATAATATATATATATTATAATTATAAAAATATATGATTATAATAAAATATTAATGATATATATATAAATATATTAATATATATATATAAATATATATATAAATATATATATATATTATATAAATAAATTATAAATATATAAATATTGAAATTATAAATATTAAATGAACTATTAATATATAAATACGATAAATATATATTATACATATTATAAAATTAATAATATATTATATATATATTATATAGATAATTATATATAATATATATATTACTATATACTATATAATATTATATAATATATCTTAAATTATATATAATAGTATATTATAGAATATATATATATTAATTAATATATAATATATTATATAATAAGTTAAATAATAATATAATTATAATTGTATATAATATTATATAGTAATATATAATTATAATATATATATATATATATATATTATAATATAAAAACAATAAAGTAAGTTATAAATAATAAAACTATATAATATATAATTTAATATATATATATATTTAATATGATACATATATATCTATTACTTAAACTAACAACTTTCTAACTATAATCATATAATAAATAAAATATAAATAATATATATATATTACATAAAGAAAATTATATAAGCTTATATATATAACAAAATATATAGAAAAATTATAGAAATAAGTATAGCTAATTGAAAATATTATAAATAATTTATAATATATATAGTTATAAAGATAATACTTTATTAATATATATATATTCAATATATATATTATATATAGTTGTACATTGGCAACATAACAGAACGTTTAAAATAGTTAATTAATATTTTACTTTATTCAAATATTATGTATAAACTAGTGTTGTATTTATTCAACATATATAATAGGAGATATATAGTATATAGGTCAAACTAATTATATAAAAGATATGAAATTACGTACTTTTGAATTGGCTTGACTGTAAATAATATATTAGCATATATATATCATTACTATAGCTAAATAATAGTATATATAGATTATTGGTATTCATTCATATTTCTAAAATAAGAATTAGTAATAATTAGTGTTTTATAATTATTATTGTTCTGTTTTCAATGTATACTTTTTATTATATATATATTATTATAAGAAATTTATTTATTATAACTACTGATTTAGAACTAAATAAAAAAGTAGACTACCTGAGAAATATTACGTAAAAATTTCTCTTATAAGTTCCGCAAAATCTTATGAAAATATTGACGCGCTATTCAATCACCCGTAAATTTTCACACACCCTTTATTAAGGCCTCTCAATTCCTTGATATTAAAAAAACATTGAAAGTGTATTTTTTTTTTTTAATTTTCGATTAAAGAAAACAAAAAGACTAAACATCCGAGAACCAGACAAAAACTTCCGGAATTCGAATCCCCCAAATCAGAGGAAGAGCTGGGAGAAAAGAAGTCAAATCTTCTTTAAAGTCTCCAGATTTTCAAATAAGTGAAACTCAAAAAAGTAATTAAGACACGACTTATAACAAGAAGAAAGAAATAAGAAAAAAAGAGAGTAAATTTATTTCATATGAAACCGCATTGAAATTTGTGTTTGATGAAACGAGAACACAAAATTCTTTAAAAATTAAAGTTTGCTTTTCCTCATTATGTTCAATTCAACTATGAATTTCCTCAACTCAAATTAGATGAGAGGATGTGGAGACTGTTCAACGGGTTTTGGTGGGAGGAAAGGGTACCGGAGGAATGATATTTGTAGTTTTTTACTATCATTATTATTCTTTATTATATTAATGATTTATTTAAATAGTGAGTTATAAAATTAATTGTGAAGGTAAAAAAAAAATAAGAAGATCCAGATATCTACTAAAATTCACAAAAGTAAAGCATTGCCTAACCCTCTTCATGTTTAATTATGCCACAGAGATATCTCAAAATCCACAAAGAGGCATTAGTCTTCAGTGTCCTCTCTAACGCACGATAACAATTGATCAACTTTATCATATTCAGGTTTCGTTTCCTCCCTAAATTCCTCAGTTAAGCGCAAATTTAAAAATAATTTTTTGAAATATATACAAACTTAATAATAATAATTATACATATAATAATAATCTAAAAAAGCAATAAATAATAAGCAAAAAAATAGAATAAAATAACTCTACACCAAGCTATATTGTATTATAGAAGTGTTCGAATTTTCTTCTTTAGAGGCGATTTCCACAATTGAATCAAGTGCATTAATTGATCTACTTAAAATGTCACTTCAATCTAAATAAATTCGATATAAATTTTCACTTGTGACATTTAAATTGTAATATTGTAATATTTTTTTTTTTTTATTTTTCATACTTGTATGTATAGTGACTGTGTGAAAAAAATTTAGTCTAGTAAAGTAGCTAGAAATGATGAGGCATATTTGATTTCTCTCGTAGAGGACAAATCATTCACAGAACGATTAAAATAAGATGAATAAGAGAGATGAGAAAGAGTAAGATAGATGTAAAGAGTAAGTATTATAGAGATACTATAGTGATATATGAAGAAGAGATAGAATGAAGATGAGAGATAGGATAATGAGATAGTAGAGATGAATATATATAGATAAGTAAGTACCTGCGTAGAAAAGACACCGACGACCAGAGAAAAAGATAGAACGAAGAGAAAAGAAGAGAAGAGAATTAATTAAATAATGAAAAAGATAGAAAGAAATATAAAAGAGGGAACAGGCAAACAGAGAAAAAAGCAATATATTTAATCACACTAGAGAACATTTCAGTATTTAAATTATTATTATTATTAAAATTATGATTATATAATTATTATAATATTATTATGTATTATAGTATATATCATTATTTTATCTCAATATCTTCCATTGTGTTGTTCTGACTGTTCATCACCCGAACATATAGCGCCCCAAATCACATTTACAAAATCATAGCTGACAGAATTTCCGTCGCCACACTAAAGATCTCTTCGACCACATCGTTCATTAACAAGTGAACTTCCCAAAACCCTTAAAAGTCTTCACGTGTCACACTTCTGCACATAAAAAAGGGTGATAAAACTGATCCTAAATCATACACAAAATTATACATTCACACACTTACACATACCGTTCTAGGCGACATAGTAGGAGTCACTACGTAAAATACAAACTAATTTACTTAAAATCACGTAATTAAGAACAATATATCCTGTTCAATACGAACATCCTACCCACTGTGCGATTAATCAAACGACCTTTACAATGATGGTCATCCATTTTAGAAAGGAAACAGTACAACAACTGATCCCAACACCGTACAATGTTATTGTTTGAATACTGAGAAAGATACCAATCCTTCTAAATATAGAAAATAAAAATTCAATCTTGCACGTATATTATTGATCCTACTAAAAGACTTTTCCTCATTCAAGCCTAGATCTCATGCGACTAACTACTTAACAAACCAGAATGAAGGATGAACCAACCTAGCGAGACACCACTACAATGTTTAAAACAATATCTCATTGGATGACTTCTCAGACTGTGAAAATAGTCGGAAACATGCTCTAAACCACTAAAACATTACTTTCGGGTTCACAAGGATCATTCTTGGGGCCCTAATTAAATACAATGCTTCTCTCCCTCGACCTGTGGAAAGATTATACCCGCCCAATGACTGTAAATTACACACAGAATCTTTCAGTCTCCGTTGTGGAATCCCAGACTCAATAATTAGCTACAAGGCATTAAAAATTCTTGACAAACCAGATTCACGAAATGAGGCAGCGCTCCACGACTCTTAAATAAACGATCACAGACAAATTGGGATAATTCTATAAAAAGGACCTTCTACTGAAAGTGCCACAAAAAACGTTGCATATCATCATAATAAGCAACAGAAATATAGATAAATTCAACATAAAAATTAAAGAGTTGACTTGATGAAAAGAGTCACAAATTCTAAAATACTGGGGGCAGAAGGTAACGTTAGATTAAAAAAATGACATGACATAAAAGTATAAATAACATATCATAAATCTCAGCTAGTAGTAAACTTAGTGCAATATAAATATAGTATATTATAATAATTACAGTTCAAATTTGGAATAAAATGTTCATTTCCGTTATTATATATCTGAAAAGATATAATACTATGCACAATATACACTCTCAACATCTTATGAATTTGTCTTTCCGTCGTATGGCATAGACGAGCCAAGATCTAGCTAGTTTTAATTCGTGAGAGTTGATGAGGCTAAAAACCGTCATCCGACTTGATTAAACCTCAACTGAAAATCTTTCTATTAGACATATTGACTGCACCTTCATAGAAAAAACTAGAAAATTGATGATGATCCAAGAGTATAAAATTATAATACTATTCTGAATGTGAATAATATATATAGTATACCTAAATAATTAAATAGGCAGCAAAGCACATCCCGAAAGCATACAGTAGCACAACAAAATAGTACAGAAACTCGAATGAGCAAAACTTAACATCAAACCAAACCAATAATGAACCAAATGCAGATACTAGTAAGGTAAGAATTCGTGAAGAAAATAAAATCAGTTGCTTGCACGGAAATTTCGTCTCCTTTCTATAGGTAGTAGAATAATAGCGTAGTACCCAAGACAGTTAGCCAATAAGCCAAATGTGTGCTAAAAGTATATAACGACTCCCTACAATCGCCGAGATAGTTAAAAAAAATGGTAAAGATCTGGTTTCCTAATCGCATTTACAAGTTAAACTTCAAGAAAAAGTAATGAAGACAGTAAGTACTAATACTTACCCTAGATTTTCCAGTTACATAGAAGTTAAACTGTCAAAAACAAAGCGGCAAAACTAAAAATCGACGATTTTGACTAAACACTTAATATGAAACCTATTCTTATTTACCTTCCATGAGCGCTATAAGATTAGTGACCTATATTATTTACTACTGTCATTATTATTAGTATTCATGCACAAATCAAAATAATATCGAATATTTATTATACTATATCTATTATCAATACCTAATCTTATTATTATTATGATAAGTATTATTATTTATGTTATTATTATTTTATTATTTAGTATTATTATATAATTATATATATAATGATATATTTATCCATTATAATCCACAATTGCAGCAGTTAGTATTACTAGTATTATAATTTGATAATTAATTTCATAAATTTATATTTTACATATATTATATTATTACATATATAATTATTATTATATAAATATTTCTTAATATATTATTAAATATTATTAATTATTGGATATCATATTTGATTTATAATTTAGTATAAATTATTTGTATTTTTAGGTTATTGATTATATTTATATAATATTATTATAAATATTTATGATATTATTATTCTATTAGATGTAACTTTGAAATATTCATTCATAATTTTTAATAATTATTACTTTATATCTAGAACCTATATACAAAGATTATTTTATAAAAATGAATTTATTGCTAAGTTCTTGAAAATTTTTTCTGTACATTAGTTTATATTCATTAAAGTTCTTTTTTAAAGAACTATGTTACGGATGAAAGAAGTAAGATAATTATTTACATTTCCCGCACGCCTTTTCGTCTCCTAAACTGAACATCTCAGAGGATATATTCTTTTGTGAGGCCGAATGTGAGTGATACTTTAAAAAATCTAAGATTAATAATAATTTCAAATTTAGTATTAGTCCTGAATAACAAGATATATAATACTAATTAAACCTTTCCTATGTATTATGTATGAATGCGCTTTGGTCTGCGGTCTTTAATCTACTGACTTTGCTTAGATAAGGGTCCTGCGTCCGCCATAATCTTTAAGTTTGCTGGATTCAGCCATCATGTTTTCCGTTGCTTTATAATCCAGTATGTGGAGAAGAAGTGTTATACTATCGCAAATCATTCGTCTTGAACTAGATTGATGTGGACATTCCCATGTGATCCGTTTTGAAAATGCTTGAAAAGTTTTTCCATGGTTAACTGATTCAGTTAAATATTGAAGTGACATTATATTAAGATGAAAAGTAGCTCGTCCTCCTCATTGCACACAACTATAACTAGCAGGCTCCCTATGAGTGCCAGTTAATAATTTGTAAACTAAAAATGTGGACTTTTTACGACGAATTCGTTAATGGTGCATCCTTCTTTTGTCTAAAGGAAGAGACAGTTGTTTAGTTTGATTATAGGTATTCTTATAGCATCGGACTATAGTCAATAAAATGTATCAATCTGAACAGTGACGGTTGAAAGCTACTTTCAGAGCTTTGAATCTTTACAATCGTCATCTTATTTATAATCTGCCTGATTATAGAATTGTCAAGAAGAAAGAACTTATAGCAAATTATTTCCTGATCTTTACTATATTTTTAATTCACTTATGAAAATTAATTTGTAAGCTTATTAATATAAATTTTGGAATATTATGAATATTGTAGAGAGCAATCATTCGATCACTACGCTTATAATTTATTAATTATTCTCTAACTTAATAAGTATCACGGCAAAAATTCTTCATTCAACTAAAGCTTGCCAAGTGATCATCATATTATGTCTGAAAACCTAAATTGTTCCCATTTTTAAATATAAGTGTTCTTTTTAAATTTATTGGAATAGCATCTATATAATTGTATCAATATATATGACCATTGTCAGCGGGTATATACTAATAGTGATAGTAATGTGATCACCTTGTATGACACTAATGTTTCCATAAAGAATTCATTACTGAATGGAAATCCCTAAAAGTCACTGATTGGCATCTGAAATGCAAATTTCACCAGTCGGTGACTATACTATAGTCAGTGACCAGACTCTGTGAATAACATAATTTATAACACTCCATGTAGAGATCTTACGTCCTAATAATCATGAGCAGTGCTTAATCTATACGTACACATTCTCACTTACCTTGATCGACAGAATAAAACCTACGTGTTAAAGGTTATCACGAAGGATAATTTTTTTTCTCAGCATTGGACATATTTAGAAAATCTGAAAATTTATATTATTATATAATCTATTATTAAAATTATCATTGATATATATTATATATTATAATATAATTATTATTATTTTTCTTTTAATATATTATTAAGTTTTATAATGTATTACTTAATTATTAATATAAGTAAAATTTGTTTTTATTAATATAATAATATATATTAATATTATTTAATTATTATTATACATTATTATCTATTATATTATATATATTAATTCATATTAATATTATTTCTTGTTTGATAATTAATTTACATTCAATTATATTATTTTTTTAATATAATAAATATAATTTTCTATTGTTTATTATTTTACTAGTAGATTATCTACAGCAGATACTTTTCGTATAGCATCTCGAATAATTCTTTTCAAAAGCAAATCATATGTGTGTTGATCATTGTTATATTTAATTTATATTATTTATTAAATATATATTATTATTATTTTAATTAATTATAATTATAGTATATATTATTATGTATTAGATATGTAAGAAAACATTAGTAACTGAATTTATATATATATATCAGACGTATGGAATTTTCGCAATTTTTAGTTATTTATTATAATAGTATTTTTTTTATTGACTGTAGATGCTTTTGAGTGATACAGAATTGATAAAAATTAATAATTGTTATCTATTAATCTTATTGTCTGTTTCAGTAAATAGTTATATTAATTGTAATTATATTATTAGTATTATTTATTTATTATTTTAATTAATATGATTTATTTTTTTATTTTCATTTTTTCTAAGTTTTATTATTAGCGTACGATTATATTATTAGGAGTTATATTATTTAAAGTATTTGTTAATTTTATGGCTATTATAATTTATCGTATTTTATTAATAATTCATTTGTATCATCAAGACCGTTAATGTTATTGCTCGTTCTTTATATATACGATTTGAATTATATATATTAGTGCGAGCAATTATTATTATCCAAAATAATATTAGTATATATTAGTATTATTTACTAAATTATTATTAAATTATATTTATATATTATAATTTATTAATTAATTATTATTGTAATTTTTATGATAATATATTATAAATCATATTTATGTCCCACAAATTTAAATTATATAAAATTTATTATATATTATATATATTATTATTCAACTATAATTTATATTATATTATATATAATTGATTGATAATATATTGGAATATTTAAACATTTGAATCTCATATTTTAAAAACAGTAATTACATATAATTAAATATCATTAATTACTGTACAAGAAAAATATTTAAATCGTCTTATAATAATTAATATATTATATTATAAATTGTTTATTTAATTATCATTTATAACTATATATTTAAATATATAATTATTATTCTGAGTTCCATAAGGACACGACACTGTATTGTCAAATATTAGTAACCCCGTTTTCAATATCTAGCTAGGATAAATATATTTTTTATTATTTATAATTAAAGCTATTTATAATTTTATTATATGTAAAACTGAATCACATTTAACTATGTATACAAGCATAAAGGGTTATGAAGGTTTTTTTTTCTGATCTATATTAAAATTTTAAAATTAAGATAAAGTTAAAAATTTTCATAGGTAAAGCTGTACCAGTTACCATAGAAGTATAAAGATTAAGGTTTTCTTTTTCTATCAATAATTAGAAATTATATAATATTTTATATTATTAATAGATATAAATTTTTTTTTTTACAGATAACCACACTCTACCGGTTCACTAACGAGCCCTTTTCAAGGATCGGGATGACCTGAAAAATAAAACAAAAGGAAAATAACCCCATAACTCAACAATTCCCTAGACTCTAAGAGCTATGTAAATCTCTCATAATTGTAAGAGCAGACGTGGCTTTTAAAAGATGATACGAAGATTAAATACAGTTGTGCAAAAAAACAGAGAAGGAAAATGATAAATCCCATCAGATTAATATTTGCTGGAAAGAAAGATGCACCACAACGAACAACCTAGGGGCTGTCAAACTCAAAAAAAATTCATGGCAAGACATAAGCATCCCAATATATAATTGCTGAGAGGGACTACTGAGGTGACGCAATGAGAGTGGTATACGAGCGCCAACTCCCCGCTAGCATTCTTTGACCGTTTGTTTAAGTATCACTATAGAAACAAGAGAATAGTGTCCCAATAACTCACGTCACCAGTGAGAATAGTAGGGTCCAAGAGAGTTTGAAAGTATATTATATAAGCTGACTAGTTATAATGTCTCTTAGCTTTAGAGTATTCAACCCTTTCCCAACTAGAAGAATGGAGCCGGAATAGCCCCCCAAATGTGAAACTACTCCATACAAAGGGCGTAATAAGCGCCTTATATACTTTGGAATCTGGCGAGAGGAAAGAAAAAATTCCAAGCAGACTTGAATCAGAACTTCCTAGTCTTTCTTATTAAAGCTCACAACTACCAAATCCATGGAAAATATTGAAAGGTTTCCAAATACAAAAAGTTATGTTATAGATCACTAAAAGAGTAAGAATGATTTTATCTTATTCACAGAGAACGCAGAGCGTATCAATGGATAAACAGGATATAGTTTGTAAATACTGCCGCATGGAAGAAGAGATAAGCTTTTTTAAAGATTGAAATTTACAAAAGGGCGGACCCCCACGGTAAATCCAGATCCAGATCCGACAAGGATTAGAATCGGAAAGCTATATTTAGACGAGATGTCTAACTCTAAGAAGGCAAAAGAGGAGCAGATTTTAACTGTTGCTTAGTAGAGTGCAAGATTAGTCATCGAATAAGAGTATAAACATTAACAGTGGAAAGTACAGTGAGCAGATCGATTTATATTGAAAAGAGATATGGACAGGTTCGAGCATACCAAGAGGAAGCTGCGAAACACCACATGACCCTAAAGGATTAGGCTTGTCACGAGTGAGCTCAATAACTTCTCAATCGAAGCTTTCTTGCCGTATATGATGCCGACGAGAAAAACTAACAATAGTAACAAAGAGAAGTAGAAACCCAAGGAGGAGCTAGAGAGCAGTTGACGCGGCCAAACGCCAGTCAAACTTGTGGAATATGTTCAGCGCCACCATCGCAAGGACTCCCATGGTCACCGTAACGCGAGAAAGTACCATAAATCATTACATAGGAAATTATTCCACCAGTTGACGTTCGAACGAGCGAAAGCGCGATGAACTGTGAGTCTGAAAGAAGTAGATATGAGACTCCAGATGATCCAAGGAAATGAGAATTTCTAGAGGTGTATATAACGAGAGTTACAAGTGAGACTATAGGCAAGCTTGAATAATCAGAGCTTTTACCTTTTTTTGGATCGGATGGGACAATGAGGGGAGAAATTCTGTTTTTATTTATTTTCGGGTCCAATTTTTAAAAGCCATAATGCAATAAGTCATAACTGAGTGTTTAACCATATTTCAATCAAACATGTTGTACAAAGTGTTTGAAACTCAAATAATTTTTTTTAGACGTTTTTGCTATGTCAAACCCACCACAAAATGTGTTAATCATTTCTGTTTCTGTTTTGCCGAGCAGGCGAAGACCACACATGAATAACAATGGTAACGATTTGCGTACCTTAAATCGTCACCAATGTAGAACTAAGAACAATAAATTATCCTTTTAAATATGACACGCAAGATAAAATCTGCAAAATTCTCCGCGTCATCTATCTTCATTGCTTGAAATTTCTTGAAGATTGAAAACTTTTCCAACCGATCTATTGTTTTAGATTTCACTTCGTTAAAATGTCTTACCAAACCTGTTAACCTAATATCATAATATCTATGTGACTATTTTAAAACGACATCAACATAGTTTATTAAATTTCTGGTCTTATAGGTTCAATATATATTAGCCGCTTTTCTAATTAAGACTATAATATTTCCAAAAAAATTCTCGTCTATCTCTACTCATCAATCATATTCTTCGTAGTACTCCTTATTCTTCCATCATATCTAACCTGGGATTTAATCGTAGACTTTTAATTGATAATAAACTTTAATAACATTTATCATACACTACACTTTGTCACTC
>JABUQX010138244.1:12500-15000 GCA_015478945.1 Trachelipus rathkii | reverse complement strand
AACTTCGGCTGCTAAAGCTGCCCCTACGGTAGTAAAGTAAGAGTTCAATTCATTGACTATGCGTTGCTTATTCGTAACTAATTTCATCACCTATTTTTAATTGTTCTATATAATAATAATAATAATAATAATAATAATAATAATAATAATAATAATAATAATAATAATAATAATAATAATAATAATAATAATAATAATAATAACAATAATCATAAAAGTAATAATAATAATAATAATAATAATAATAATAATAATAATAATAATAATAATAATAATAATAATAATAATAATAATAATAATAATAATAATATTAGTACTTATTTATATAGCTTTTTTTTTTAGTTTACTTGTAAATGATATAAGAGAATTTTCATTTTTTAATTCTTGAGGTAAATCGTTATAGACTTTAGCACATTTATAACTAACTGCTTGTCTAGCTTTTTCTAACCTATAGAAAGGAGGATTTATGTGAGCATTGTTTCTTAGATTTATATTTCTTTGAATTTGATTATTATGAAAGTTAGATATTGGAAGTTACATGCCTTATTTTGTAGTATCTTGTGCTGTTCCTTTAATAGAGATAGCTTCAATAGATCTTCAAATTGTAATATTTTAAGTTTTTTAAATAAAGGTGCTGTATGCTCATAGAAGTTTTTAGTGGGGCTTAACAGTCGGATGAAGCGTTTTTGCATCAAAATAACCGAATTAATAGTTGATTTGCTAGCTATGCCATAGACTGGAAGACAATATAATAGATGTGGGTGTATATGTGCATAGTATATCTTCAATAATAATAATAATAATAATAATAATAATAATAATAATAATAATAATAATAATAATAATAATAATAATAATAATAATAATAATAATAATAATAATAATAATAATAATAATAATAATAATAATAATATTAATAATAATAAAAATAAAAATAAAAAAAAAAAAAACACACACACACACACACACACACACACAAACACAGACAATAATAATAATAATAATAATAATAATAATAATAATAATAATAATAATAATAATAAAATTTTATATAACAATAACCATAATATAATAATACTTAAGCTAATATGGGAAATGTGCGCGTTAGTATTTTGACTATAAGAAGTTTTTGATGTTTCTACGATAGGACCCGAGGGTGGGTTACTTCTGAACATTTTTAGGGAGATTATTACATTCATCTATGCTTTATAAGAAATGGCCCTTCGAGATTTTGCTAGGTTGATTTTTGCTTTGTTTAGGGTATGGAAATTTGTGCTACGGAGATTGTTTTTCCTCACAGTTTGGTTCTGCATAATCATGTTAGACAAAAGTTCATTTGCAGTTTCATTTATGACTTTAAATATGTGACTACTTACTGTAAGGGTGTAAATATCATGAAGTTTTAGCATGGACAAATTTTGAATAGTGGGGTTGTGTGTTCGCAGTAGTTTCGAAATCCTGATATTACACAAATTATCTTTTTTTGCATAATAATTAGAGGTAACAACAGGTATGCTCTTGAACAGCTCCATATTGACAGACATAGAGTAGGTGGGAATAAACAAGACTATATTAAATGTTTTTTAAAATATATTTTGGAACAAAGTTTCTTTTTATTAAGGAACACATAGTTTGCATATTATAGTTTGATAATAAGACTATTTATGTGTTCTTTGAAAGAGAAAAGAGAGCTTGTCATCGAAGGTAACGCCTAATAACTTGGCAGAGGATGATCTATTTATGACTACATCTTTTGCTCTTACATTTAGTTGAACAAGGTTCTTTTGATTTGTAATTACTAGGTAGTTTGATTTTTTGTAGGTTTAGGGAGAGTCTGTTTGTTTCTACCCATGTAATTATGTTTTTTAATTCATTGTTTACTTTGCAGTTAAGTGTGTCTATATCACGGTCTGATATTAATGTATTGTCGTCAGCAAATTGAAAGTGTATTAAATTGTGACAATTTTGAAAGCCTTTTGTATATATATTAAAGAATAGTGGCACCAAAATAGAACCTAGAGGGACACCTTGGGTAATTAGAACGTGGGAAGATGATGAGTCTCCTAAACGAACATGATGTGTCCGGTTAGATAAGTATGACTGAAACCATTTTAGTGAACCATTAGTGATACCAAGTCTTTCTAATTTGCTTAGGAGTAGATTGTGTGGAACTACATCGAATGCTTTAGAGAAATCTAACAATAATAGTACACGGTTAGTGCTTTGTATAACTTTTCAATAAGGAAGATAAGAGCATCTTCTGTGTTGCGGTTTTTGGTAAAACCAAATTGTGTTGTTTGGGGGAGAAGCCCATTTTTATGAAAATAGTTAGTAAGCTGTGTGTGAATAATAATACATACATACACACACACACACACACACACACAAAAATAATAATAATAATAATAATAATAATAATAATAATAATAATAATAATAACGGCTGTTTACTTATCTTAAATGTATCGAGTGATCATATTAATGGTTTCAATTCAAATACA
>JABUQX010138244.1:0-7500 GCA_015478945.1 Trachelipus rathkii | reverse complement strand
TATATCTATATCTATATATATATATATATATATATATATATATGAAGAAAAAGAGTATTTATATATATATATATATATATATATATATATATATATATATATATATATATATATATATATATATATATATATATATATATATATATATATATATATCACTGTAATATTAAGCTATGCTCGCTTATATTTATGTATGTTGGTATAATACCCTGGGTTGCTTTAAGGTTACATATGACGATGCACTACATTAAAAACACTTTAATAAATTAAAACATTTAAAATTCTATCTAATTACAAGCTTTCGACATTTTTGTCCTTTTTCAAGTAATGTTAACAATGAGACCAAAGAAAATTTTTTATTATTTACGGATTATATTCTTCAAATGGTAGGTTGGTTATCTATTAAGCTTTTGTAGTAAGGTGACATTTGCATAAATTTATTTTGTATTGCATCTATCTTGTAATCTCCAGAGCAGCGATTATAATTGGGCAAATTGAATATGCAGAAGGCCTCTGTAATTTTTCTTTTGTTAGTGTCAAGTATGTTTTTAATTTACTGAGAAACAATAGAATTTTACCACCGCAGATATTAATCTGCATGAGTGAGTGGTCTGAATCTTTTTTGGTGTGTATCTAGGTCGTGTTTATGTTGATATTTTCTGCGGTTAAAGTCTGTTGTTTCTCCGTAATAATTATTGTTACAATTGTTGCAAGGTATTTTGTATAGGCATGGGGGATTTTTTGACTGTGATTTGGGGGGTTTTAGTACTTTTTTAATTAGAATATTGTTTGAAGGGATCAATTGTATATGTTGTGGTATGAACTTTTTTATGATGCTTGTGTTAATGTTAGGTATAGGTATATATGTTTTTGTGTTACGTTGGGTTGTATTTGTTGTGTAGTATTTTTTCTTTGCATTTTTATAGGCATTGTGTATTATATTGGGGGATATTTTAGTTTTTGGAAGGTGTTTTTGATCAGATCTGTTTCTTTTTTTAAGTGGGTGGGAGAGCAAATTTTGAAGGCACGTAAATATAAAGCGGAAAGTGTGGCTTGTTTTGTGTTTTTTGTATGTGCGGAGTACCAATGAATGTATGTGGGGTTGGAAGTGGGTTTTCTATATACGGTGAACGAGGGTTTGGTGTTGTGGTCGGTTAGTATGAGTGTATGTCTAAAAAGGGGGATATATATATATATATATATATATATATATATATATTATATATATATATATATATATATATATATATATATATATATATATATATATATATATATATATATATATATATATATATATATATATATATATATATATATATATATACCGGTATATATATATATTACTAATTTCCCACTTATTTCATAATTTTTAAATTTCAGTTGTGTTCCTATGCGAGTAATTTGAGGGTGAATAATTGGCATTAATCCGTGGCGACTTTTAATTAAAATTTGTTGAAATGCAAAGGAAAATCAAAAATTTACTGTAAACGCCTGAAGGCCTCTTACATTTCAGTGTTTATTTAAATATTCCAACAACATATAATATACGTTCCAAATAGTAGGAGTTAATGTCAAAAGTTATAATATTTGACCATCTTCTCCAAAGAGTAGTGGGAACCGGGACCCTGAATTTTTACAATTCAATGTCATTTTATCTGTTGGTCCTAGAGAGAGAGAGACAGTTTTTCACTAAAATGATTAGAAATAATGTGAGCAAAATAGCCTTAATAATTTTTTTTTTTTTTTTAGATTTTGTTTAAAAACCTTTTCCAAAACATTACGAGGGCCTTTCCTTCCTTGGGTGAGGTGGTAAAAAATTATTAATTTTCATCAAACATAAAATTTACATGCTCTAATTCTGAAAAGACTGTTTGCCTTTATTGACAATAATATAAAAATATAATTTATGTGGTAAATATTAAAAAAAATTTCAATAAAGGATTCCATGTTTTTATTAATTAAGATAATTGCTAAAACATAGTTGAATGTTACTTATTGAAAGGTGTCTGTATCTCAGTTAATGTTGGTTTTTTGGTACTTTTTCTCCAATCTTGAACCGCGTGAATAATAATAATTGTTAAATTTCACCTAAATTATATCTTAAATATTTGCGAAATTATTTCAAAAGCCTAATTAGATAATATAAAAAAATGTTACCTTTAATAGAAATTGCTTCTGGTCTTCATCTTTGGTTATTTTGTCATTAAATTCTTGCATTAGCTTTATTCCTCTTTCTGCTGGGTCGTTAATAACTTGCAATTGTCCTATTATTTTGTTCCCTTTCTTATAATCCTCTAAATTATCCCATTCTTGTAGATGTTTTTTTAAAAATTCGGTGGAGATGTTGAATCTTTTAAATAAACTTAGTGAATTTTTACTTAGCAACTTTATTATTATATGATTATCATTATCTTCCAAAAATTCAACATCATCTTTTCTTAAAATTAATTTCTTCGAAATTTCTTCATAGTTTACTTCTCTTTTATCGTCCTCTAACGCAATAATTTTAGCAGCCATTTCCATTCTGTCTTCATTATTGATTCTTTTATCGAATAAGGCAAAACATGCACATTCCTCATTTAGATAATATAAATGATTTATAAATTTAGAGATGGCAGCATCAGTATTTTTATAATTGTGTAAGGCCCTCAAAAATTTAATGTCATTTAGAGGTGCTTGAACAGCATTTGAACAATGGAACCAATACATTGCATAACATTTTACTATAAATATGGTTAGCTGCAACAGTGATGATTTTTCATTACTAGTTATAGTAAATTCATTTCTAAATAAGTAAATTTTGCTTTAAATTATTTTTGGACCATCCATCGTGCTAAATGGTATGTGTCTAACTTCCTAAATTTTATTCCCTTGTGGAATTGCGCCTAAGAATAGAATTATTAGCTTCAGAAACTCTTTTTAATCATCTCGTGTGAATGAGGTTAACAATGCCAATTGTGCAAATGTTACATGTACCGTACTTTATCTTTAAAACTTTCTTTTATTAAAACCGGGAACGAAATTTCTAATAACAATTTCAGGCCACTTAGCTTTAAATCTTTGTTATAAACAGAAGATGTATGGTTCTGAAAGTGTTACTTTACTTTAAAAAAAAAAAAAACATTCTCCCAGAATAATTTCCGATATATGATGACGGCAGCCGAAAAATAAAATGTTGCCTTCCATTTTCTCTTCTAGCTGCAAACAAGCCCCTTTGAGTCTACAGGTATTCGATGCAGCCGTGTCGAACACAAATGATTGGACCTTTTCTGTTGTTAATTAATGTCCTATTCTCTAATGTTTCATAAACATTTTCAGCTATTTCTTTTCATGTTCCTTCAGGTATATTCGGAACAGCTAATATATATGTCCGGAGCTGTTGCAATGGTTGATAATTAATCTATCACAGAATATTCCAATATCAGAAAACATTTTTCTGTCCCAGTGAATTGTTACAGCACTTGGATTTATTAAACATGTAGAAATTTTCCGAATCGAAGTACGATTAATGATGTATTCAGAAGAATCTAAGGAGACAGAATCTAGTAAAGATGACAATAAATGAACAGCTTCTCTTTCACTGATTTTGCATTTGTCTGAAATTGCCGCCAATCGTGGAGTTAAAATTTCTTTTCGTGCTCTTTTTCTCTTTGAAGGAACGATAAACTTAGTTGTTTCGCTTTCTTCATCTGTTATCCAATCATGATCGGGACTTGCGGAGGATGAGGGCCCTGTAAGAATCCGAGTTTCTGAAAAATTGAATTAAATTTAATATTTTGCTACAAAAATTTGCTTCGACAAATATTATAGTAAAAATAGCGCAATCTTACCTGATGATGTTGACGGTAATTCAGAAATCTTTTTTTTTCATTCATCTTCCTGCTTGTAACGATCAAAATTTTTTATTATTATTAGTTTGTTTCATATCAATTCCTAACATTGAACCTAGACGTCCTTTTTCTCTTTGCTTCAGGAGAAATTGCATGTCTTCATTAATATTTATCATTTGTTTTGCATTTTAATGAGCAATTTCAAATAGATCATCTAAACTTTCAACAAAATTTTTCTCTTTCGCCTTAAAATATTCTCTATCTTTATTTTTGTTTTATATTCATTTACGCCACTCCTCATGCAATTTTATATATTTTACTATTCATTTGTTTCGTTCTCGTATATGAATTCTTGCTTTCCGCCAAAAATATGATGCACTCATCATTTACAAGGCCTGAACTTTCATCAAAATTCAATTTTTTCACACGCATTTTATAAAATAAAACTTTTAAGTAGTCTCCTTTTGATGGAAGCTTACCTCTCGTTATTTGGTGCTTCACATGACAACAAGAAATATTTCCTTTCGAGTAGACATTATAAACAACAAACTTGCAAAATATCGCAAACAAATTATTAAACAAGTTAACTTAGAAGTTTTAGAAACCACAATTTCACTACCAAACTAGAACTTGGTTCATTCTTAAAATAAAATAGTATTTATCAGTTTGAACGTCTAATACAACCAGAGTTGCGTAATGTACAAGCATCAAGGTTCTATGAATCCTAGTTTCTATGAGTGTTCTCCACAGTGGCGTCATACAAACTTATAAAGGACTAAGGAAATGCATAGCTTCTTATAAAGAAGGAAGGTGGTGTGAAACATTCTCGGTCTTGATAAATTGTGGTCAGTCATAGTCCAGAATCTGCATGGCATGTCTTCTCTGCACACTATAAAGTTACGCACATCAAGATCGCCTAAATCAAAAAACCGCATACGATATGCTAGAAACCCTCATTCTTCCATATTGCCAAATAACTATTGTAAGTTGCATGATCATGTAGCTGCTTGCAAATAAAAGTTAAAATTATGTGCTCTTTTATCAGAACATACTATTCAGCGTAAGAATTTCTGCAAATGGCTAAAGTTTGTGGAAAAAACAAGTGATCGAAGATATTAAAACGGCACCAACCAAAGAGTTGTCCATACAACTCGATGGAAACCACAGACAGACTATTGCCAGCATTTGCTGGTTTTCGCAGTTTATTACAATGATGGCGATATTAGAAAAGAATTCCTATTGCCACTCATTGGAAGCGCGTTCAACTACTGGAGAAGATCATTTGCCTAGACAGTCAAGCACATTCTTGAATATCATCGGACTTTTCTTGGAAAAATTGTTTCGGTGCATGCACAACTGACGGTGATGGTGCACCGGCAATGCTTGGCATAGTTCTGGATTTAATAGCAGAATTTAAGGAGTCGAACCTCTGATGTAATAAGATGCACATGTTATGATTCATCTGATATGCTCTGGCATCGCAGGGAATTACCTCCTGAACTTCGAGATTTCTTAATGATGTTATCAAAATGGTGATCAAGTTCACTTAATAGGGCACTTAATAGTCGCCTTTTCCGTTTCTTGTGTCAAGAATTTCGAGGTCTGAACATTGAAGTTTGCTCGTGCACGAGGAAAACGTAACTTCTAGAAGTTCAAAATCTGATAGATAAGAGATGGTCCGACAATCTTTCAAGAGACTGCTGTTAGACGCAATCCAGTATTTCAGTGAAAAACTCACAAGCAAAACAATTTCAACTAAAACTGGCATATCTCAGTGACATATTTTCTCGGCAAAATGATCTGAGATTTGTACTGCAAGGGAAAAGTCCACACATTGCTTGATCTTTATCGAGAAATGTAACATCATTTACTATGAAACTTTGGAATTGTGGGGGAAAAACTAAAAATGTTGAAATCTGGAAATTTTTGGATTTTTAAAAATACTGCGAAAATTCTTGATGGACAAAATGATATTACCGACATCTGTAATTATTCAATTTCACTTATCTTCTCCTTGTAATCGGAAAATCAAGTCTTTACTTCGCCAGAAATAGACAGAGGACAGAGTCAAACATTAAGTAACTTAACCTTTTCACTAGATGTAGCCATTCACTTCCTACAGACTTGAGGGGATATAACTGTCTTAAATGATCGCTACTCTCTAGCATACGCTTATGACTACATATCTCTTCATCAAATTCTGTCCTAGTATATCCAGTCTATTCTTGAACTTTCCAAAAATGGTTATCTCCAAAACTCCTACCGTTTCCTTCACCTATTCTGTAAGCAAGGGATTTTTCCTTTGTTGCCGTGATTAAAGAAAAACAGCTCCAGATCAAAATGTGAATTAGCAGCCTGATTTACGATTTACTTGCCGAAAACAGCACCCAGATTTGAAGACATAATAATTTTCTCAGTAATTATATATATAATTATTATATTGAGTATGGGTAATAAATAGTGTTATAATTTATATATATATATATATATAATATAATTATTATATATAATATATAATATATTATATTATATATATATATATAATATATAATATTATATATATATATATATATTATATATATATAATATATATTTGTATATATTAATTATTAGGCAAATTTCTAGGAGTACCAGTTTAGTACCCCCTCAAAGAGGGTTACATTGGCAAATAAGTTTGAGAACCACTGATCTAAATTTCAACAAAATTTTTCTCTTTCGCCTTAAAATATTCTCTATCTTTATTTTTGTTATAATTAATTTACCCACTTCCTATGCAATTTTACAATCTTACTATTCATTTTGTTTCGTTGTCTCGTATACGTTGAATTCTCTCTGCCCTTCCGCCTACGACGAAATATGATGCGCACTCATCAGTTTATCTAAGGCTCTGAATACTATTCGCTTCCGAAAGATTCAATTTATGTACACACGACATATTATGTAACATGGATCACAAAAGTTTTTTCACCATTAGCTCTCTCCCGCTGTTTTGATTGGAACAGTCTTAGCTGTCTCGCTTATTGGGTGCTTCATATGACCAACAAGAAATATTAACTTCACGAGTCGACATTATAGAAACGATAACTTGTAAAATATCGCAAACAAATTTAACAGATATAGTAACCACAATTTCACTACCAAACTAGAACTTGGTTTCATGGGCTTCTAAACTCATAGCATATGTATTTTTCATCAGTTTGACGTTCTTTTTATCAATATCTTACACTTATCAAGCTATTTCAAGAGTCTGGGATAACGATTTTCATCAATGGTATTGAGAGATTAAAATTTTATGAATCTTATCAATTTAAACTATATATAGCTAAACTATCATATAAAATAAGCTAAAATTGTCTGAAAAAGGAAAAAAGTATCAACTTTGAATGCAAGTTGCACTCGTTAATATTGTTAATTTACTAAAATTTCGCACCGTTATCATGTTCTACAGTCATATTGGAAACAAAATAAGGTGAGCACGCATCAATAGATATATATAGTATTTACTTATTTTATATATATAATAGTAATATAGTAGTAATATTTTTTATAATATCATAATATATTATATATTATATATATATAGATATTTATATATATAAATATTATATAAACTATATATATAATTATATAATAAATATACTATATATCATATATTATATCTAATATA